>CAKNXH010001950.1:112902-131951 GCA_932178445.1 Andricus quercusramuli
TGCTCATGGTATTTCGAGAGCCTTAAATGAGCCTTAAATTATGTCGGTGGTAAAATTAAGTTTTATTCACTGATTGTGGTATTTTTCATAACGTTAAGCTGGCACAACACAGTAAGTTCTTTGAAAAAAACCAAAAAACAAAAAATCTGAGGAATTTCATTTCTCGATACTTGGAGAGCCCTAAATGAGCCTGAAATTATGATAGGGAACAGGAGTTGGTAGAATTAAATTTTGGAGAAATTGCTTAAACAATGTTTGTTTGAACAATTTTTTTAAACTTTGCTCATGGTATTTCGAGAGCCTTAAAGGAGCCTTAAATTATGTATGGGGTGAAATTTAGTTTTATCCACTGGTAGTGGTATTTTTCATAACGTTAAGCTGGCACAACACATTGCATTTTTCAAAAAAAAAAAATAGAAAAAAAAATCTGACGATTTCCGGTCTTTGATATTTCAAGAGTCTTAAATGAGCCTTAAATTATGGCATTATCAAAAATGTGTTAATTTTTTTTTTTAACGACTTTTACGGATATGGTGGTGCTAGGTTAACGTTAAGCTAGCGCAATCAGCTTTTTTTTATAAAAAACGTTGAGCATTAAATTTCGCAATAGGGCATTAAATTAGCCTTAAATGAGCCCTAAATAGTGATATAGGTCATATCTCAATATGACAGTAGTGTTGTGCCAGCTTAACGCACCTGTGATCGATGCACCAACGGCTTTAGTGTCAGAAGATGGCTACCATCCTGCTCTATGTGTAAAATCGTACTTAAAACCAAATAAGAATATATCAAATTATACCTACCCATCCATAGGTATCTGTAACATTATGAGACGAAATTTCAAAAAATGTGACGTACCCGGCTTATATGTTTACCTAGTGAATATGGATTGGTCTATCCTCAATGAGCAAACTAATGCTGACGAGGCTTGTAACCTGTTTTGTGCCAAAATAGAGCAAGCTCTTGACAAGTATTGAAACTCAACATTAAATCGGATTATCAGACGTATTTAGAAAATATCGAAAACAATATTAACAAAGACCCTAACACTTTCTGGAGTTTTGTCAATAAAACGGGAGGGAATTACTCATTTCCAGACGAAATTGTCAGTGAAGGAGAGATAATTAAAGATAAAATCAATATAATTAATGCTTTTGCGAAGTATTTCGCCAGTGTATATATTACAAAAAATCAAAAGAATAATCGCGTGACCGAGTATTTATTGAATACATTCCATAATAACTGCCTATCAGAACCTTACCTCTTAACAACCGAGAAAGTAAAGAAAGCAGCTTCAAACTTTAAAGCGAAGATGACTTCGGGAGTTGATGGAATACCTAGTTTTCTTATTAAGGACTGCGCAAGTGCTCTAGCTGAACCTTTGCAAAAAATTGATAATCTAGCACTAATAACAGGTAAATTTCCCTCGAGATGGAAATCAGCCAAAGTTGTACCGGTATATAAAGCAGGTAATAAGTCTGATTTAACTAATTATCGACCAATATCTACCATATCAAACTTGTCCAAAGGTATATATCTCCAATTATTTCAGAATTTCAACATGGCTTCATGCCCAGGCGATCATGCATAACAAATTTAACTTGCTTCACAGAATTTATTAATTCGGCTATACAAAGAGAGAATCAAGTAGATGTCATTTTCGCAGACTTATCAAAGGCCTTTGACAAAATAGACCATGAGATTACCAAAAGAAAACTAGCTGCGACATACTTGCCAACAAACTTAGCAATCCTATTGTCAAACTATTTAGAGAATAGGGAACATAGAGTTCAACATGGTGGAACTGCATCAGATTCTTATACACCTTCATCTGGAGTACCTCAAGGGTCAACCTTAGGATCTCCAATTTTCATTGTATACATTAACGATGTAACAGAAAACATTAAATCGTTTATTCTGATCTTCGCCGACGACATTACAATTTTTAGGATAATAATAAATTTAAACGATGTTGAAATTCTTCAGAAAGATTTAGACATCATAGCCAAATGGTATGAAGAAAACCGTTTAACAATCAATGCTACGAAGTGCCATGTAATGTCTTTTCATAGAAGGGAGTCACTCATACGTTTTGAGTATAAAATTGGGGAAGCAGCGATACCAAGGGTAAATACACTGCGTGATCTAGGCATCTTATTTGACGATCGTTTATCTTTTATCGAGCATACTCGTTTCATTGCTGCCGCAGCAGCCAAAGCCTTAGGATTTGTAATCAGATCTTGCAAGAATTTTAAAAATCCCAATACTCTAACAACCCTGTTTAATACCTTTGTACGATCGCGACTTGAATACGCTGCGCAAGTTTGGAACCCGATGTTTCAAAAGTATGGGGATGAATTGGAGACAATCCAAAAAAGATTTTTGAAATATCTTATTTTTAAGAATGAAGGCGTATATCCGACACGAGGCTCAGACTATCATGAAATGTGCAAAAAATGTAACTATCTAACACTGGACGAACGTCGAGTATATGCCTGTTGTTACTTCTTATTTAAGCTTATTAGAAATCAGATAGACTCACCCTTCTTATTGGGCTGTCTCCAATTCAAAGTGCCTAGACAATCAACCAGACGAGATGTACCATTCTACATACCGTTACCAAATTCTTCCATAGGTTTCAATTAGCCTATTTATGTAATGAGCAATCATCTAAACCTAATGCATCTAAGAGCTGGAAGCTTAATTGATATCCTACACATTACCGAAAAGACATTCATGGACAAACTACTTCGATATATTTTAGATTCACGCTTTACAGCATAAGTACATGACAGATATTGCAAAATATTTGTATCTCCAAATTCTTAATTTTGATGTATTTCCATCGTTTTATCTTTACATCTTGTACATGACGAATACCGCTCAATACTCTATCATCAGCCACTCACTTACTGTATTTTGATTGTTATATAGTGTACATCTCTTATATTTTATATCTTTCACGCGAGCTTTTCAATGTCAATAAACACACGACAACATCGAAACAATACCACTATATTTAAAGAACTAAAGTCAAAATGTCTGTAACTATGTATATTTCTTGGTTACCCACTCATGGTATAACCACGGGCATTTGAATGAATAAAAAAACAAACAAACTTGTCTAATACATCACTTTCGATATTAGGATCCAATTTTCTCTGTCGATAATAATGCTTAAACCAGGCCTATAAAAAAATTAATTGAAAATTTGTTATTTGAATTGTATGATAAATGTATTAAAAAGAGTTACGATAATCGAGTAAGAATCTAGTGTTATTGACCTTGTTTACTTCGTGGTTGTGTGTTTCAGAAATGTGTTTTAATTCAAGATGTTTTCCATCTTTGGACACTCTGAATCGTATCACCGTAGGGCACTTTTGCTGAAACGACCTAAAGATAAAATGTACCTTTTTATGTACCTTTCATATATCTTCAAATGAATAACATTTTAAAACTATAGTTAAAGAAATTTTAGATATTTTTTTACGTAATTAGTTTATAACAAACCTCGTTTTTCGAGTTCCTGTCCCTTTGGATTGAAGTAATTTTCCTCCATGAATGCAGTTGTACTTGATTTCTTCATACTTGAGACTTGGTTTCATTTTTCTGTACCGCGCTCTTGCATTATTTATTGTTCATGTGTCTCTTCTGTATAACAAAATGAAGTTCTTTTTTCATATTCGTCAATCAATTTTTTTCAGTCGTCGTACGACTTAAATTTATCTCCTAATTTCATTTTTTAGCTGGAGATAATGACGAAGGATCATTACTATTTGAATTAATTATTTTTATTTAATTTACACTTTTCGAAATTAATTAAAATAAAATGTCATTATATTTACTATTTTTAAATGATTGATAATTAAATTTCAGTCGTCTTCTTTCACTTCTGGGAATATAGTAATATTGGTTAAGAAATAGGAAAATAAAAATAAATTTTTTATCTTTCACTACTTTCCTACCAAAATGAAAAGTTTTATTAATAACTTTAAAAAGATGTTTCAAAGTACACCCTCATCAGGTGTAATTTATATATAAATTTTGAAACATGACAAATTTTGGAGCTAGATCTTGGATGTCTACAATAGTAGACATCTACATTGCATTTTGGTATAAAAGTAGTTAAAGATAAAAAATGGATTTTTATTTCCCTATTCTTCAAGCAATATTATAACGAAGAAGCTCATAAGGTTAAAAAAAATGGAACTTTCTCTGCATTAAGTTTTTTTTTTTAGGTAATGATTTAATATTTTTTTGTCCATCGGCTATTCGATATGAAAAAGATGTATGTATATACATTTCATTTAGTAATTTTTGTCTGATTTATATGGGAAGATCACACGTTTATTGTAAATTGAAACTGATTTCTGAAGAAATTTTCCCATAAATGTATGAAATTTAAAATGAACCTATAATTTTTCCACAACAATCATAGGAGATAGAAATACCAGTGATCTTTGTTGGGAATTTACATGGATTTGATGGAAATTTACATTAAAAAATCATAGTAATTTTACAGAAATTGTCCATGAAAATTCACGAAAAATTAAGGGAAAATTACAATATATATATATATATTTTTTTTTTTTGAGTGATTTTACATCGTTCCTCGTGTGAACTTAATATCTTTTTTGTAAATTTCCCACCAAGATCACTGGTATTTTTATGTCCTTTTATTTTTCAATAAAATCCAAACATTCAAATTGTAGGTTAGGGTTTATTATAAATTAAAAAAAAAATGATTTTATACAAATTTTTATACAAAATTTATACAAATTATCTCTATGCACCAAAAGCTTTATAAATTCACTTACCGTGGTGATTGGAAGTATATGAAATATAACCCGGTAAGAAGAGAAGAAGTCAAAAAAATTAATACTTTCATATTTAAACGAAAGAGTGAGCATTATTTAATTTTTTTGAATGTGCTAATTTTCCATCTGGAGAAGTGCCCAAGGAAAGAATAGGTTTATCTCCGAAACCAGTTCTTTTCTATTTCCTTAACAAATGCCGCTTGTGTTGTGTTCCATACAGGCGAACATATTTTCTACTTTTTTAATTCCTCTTAATGCGAGCAGTAGACGGACCTCTAATGGTTATTTTTAATTCCATACTTACATGCTGTATTTTCGATTAATTTAATTCTTTCTAATCCTCCACAAAATGCGTGGACTTACATGATTTCTATTCCTCCGTGTATAACATAAGTTTGAAAATTTCAATTTTTTTGTCCTCTCCTAATCCCTAAAAAGAATCTCAGATGTTTAGCAGTCAAGTTGCAAAAAGTTAACCTAAACCAAAAATCCAAAGTCAAACCAAGAAAATGGTAAGCAGGAAATTTCAAAAATTTGATTTCGACTATGCTGGATAATTTTCATAATTATTTTTTTTTTATAATATATATCTTCGAATTGATCTCGGTCGGATTGATATGTAACTCACGTATTATTTATATATTGTTATTCATGACATAATTTGAACATGATAATTTTTTATATTTTTTACCTTAATAAAAACTCTGACTCATTATTTCCATTCTTTATTTTACATTTCTCCACTTTTCAATTCCTCCCAATACGCTTCCATTAAATTTTTATGAGTCGATTGAAAGGACTAGCTTTTGCGTCTTCAAAGTGACATTATTCTCTTTCTATTCTTTCTTTTGCATTCCTACACTTTTTAATTCCTTCCAATTCACTTTCATTGAATTTTTCTAAGTCAATTAAAAGGAATAGGATTTGCTTTCTTTTCCTACTCGTTGGTGGAACTTTCAATGGAGGAAAATTCACGTATTAATGAGAATTCAGATTGTGAATTTTTTTGAATTCTTCTCTTCTTACCGGGAAGTTTCCGGGCTTTCTTCTAAATCGGCAGCGTTTTCAATCATCAACACTGATAAGCAATCAAACACTGATATCACAATGATACCTATACAAGATGTAAATAAAAACAGTGTTTAAAAGATACGCGAAAATAAAGATGGCGTAAAACCGACGACGGTCTGGGATTGGTATGGAAAACCAAAATCCTCTCCAATTGGCCTAATGTAGAACGGTAGTCTAATGAAACTTGCAAAAATTTTCCAGGTTCCGCATAGTTATAGAAGCAGTCAAATAGAAATGGAGAGATCTAACCTCGAAATAATATATGAAAGAAAATCGAGAAATCGGTATGTTCAGATTTTTATAATAAAATCTTTGGTTTAGGATTCTTGATCCCAAGCTGAAGTGCTGCCATCTGTTAGACAATTCGCAAATTAGTGAAGTGATGAACAACTCTTTATTTAACTCTACTATTTTTCCAAAGTAGCCAAGAACATGATCGGAACAGAAATACTCGACCACAAGTTTCGCTTTTTTTTTCTACTCGTTGGTGGAACTTTCGATGAAGGAAAATTCACATATTGGGAATTCAGATTCTGAATTCTTTTGAATTCTTCTCTTCTTACCGGGTCCAAAACTCGTTTATCGGTACCCCGCCATTTCTTATTAAATATAAGTGTACAAATGCAATTTGTATGTGTTTTATCGGCTTTGGAGGTATTACGTATGTATTCTGAACATACTGTAAAAATTTCACCAGTTATTCAGCTAGAATCGGCGAGTTGAGTTTTGCTAGGTTAATGCAATGATATTTTTAATTTTTTAATTTTATACTTTTTTTCTTTCGCTTTCTGCCTGTGGACAATACTTTCACCGAATTTCGCGCGGAGACACCCTTTTATGATCGGCGCGCTCACTTTTGTACCATTTTTTTCTTTCCTCATCTTTGGGTATAGATATAAATAATTTTCTTGGATTTTTGGCAGTAGTGTTTCCACATTTAGGCACAAAATACCAATGGTAGCGCTGTTTTTTTCGTTTTTATGAAAAATCGTTGATCGCCCGGCTTATTTACAAGATTTTGTAGGCGTGCCACTTCACATCAATGTGGCGGAATGGGCGTGACAAAAAAGGATTTTTAAATGTTTACGCATTTTTCCTTTTCAAATGTTAACTCGAAAAAAGTGTTTTAAAAGTATACTCTCGTGATGTTCAATGAGTAGAGGTCAGACGTGGCGAAACAGGAGATAGATAAAATAGTTTGGAGACTTAGGTCTACCGTCAGCCCCAAAACCGGCATTAAATCACGGGGTGACTGTATTGAGATTTAAAATGAAGAGCACAGTTTTAGACACCAAAAATAAAGATCGAGTTCGTTAACCAGCTATATTCGATGAAAATTCAAAAAGTTAGGACATTTTCAAAAATTTTTAGACTATTTTTTTCGAAATTTGGAAATCATATGTGTGGCCGCTCATGGTACCCGAAAATTCAAACAATTTATTCCTATGACATTTTTCGATAAAAAGAAAATTGTCAGAGTTATAGCATTTTCAAGCCCCCCCCCCCAGGCGAAAATTGACATTTTAAGCCCTACAAGAGTGTCATGACAACATTTTGAATTTCCTGGAAAAATCGAAAATTCAAATTTTGATCGCACAAAAAATAACGAATTATTACATTCTCAGCATAATGAGAAAGTATTTATTTTATTTGAGAAATAACTTTCGGCTCTTTGTCCACTTCTTCGTGTTTCCTGACCATTTTAAGGACAGGGTCTTGTCCATTCGCGACTATATGTGCTGTACCCAGAATAATCCTGTTTTGAAGACATTCAAGATTCAGTATTCCGCGACCACCTTGACGGCGTGAGATGTAAAGTCGCGAAACAGAAGACTTAAGGTGCATGCTTTTGTTGATGTGCATAACATTTCGGGACCCGATATCGAGGCATCCGAGCTCGTCCTTCGTCCATGGAACCACTCCAAATGATTAAAATACTACTTGGACGGCAAGCATGTTCATCGCAGATACTTTGTTCCTCGCCGACAGTTCGGAAGACCATATCCGTTGGATGAGACATTTGTATCTGCATCGGAAAGTATCCTTTATGTATGTCACGTTCAAAGTGCGGCTCTGTGGCACGCGCAGGTATGTATAGGTCTCTCCAGCGCGAGCGCCAAGGTGTCGTGTAGCGCTTCTGTTGACGAGCTGAGGGTCTTCGGGGATGCCATTAAGTTTTCGTTTCTTCAAACAAACCTCGGTGCATTTTTCTAATCCGAACTCTATTCCAATCTCTTGACTATACTCTTTGACAATGTCTAGAGCTAGATGTAGTCTCTCTTTATTTTTAGCATAGATCTTAAGATCATTCATGTAAAATACATGAGTGACCATATGCTTTCGATTTCCAGGTATACGGCAGAGGTACCCTCCGGAATAGCGAAGTGCGAGAAATAGTGGCAATAATGTGAGGCAAATGAGGAGAGGGCTCATGGTGTCACCCTGAAACACACCTCTCTGAAAGGTGACACTGTTAGTGATCACACGATGTTTTCCAGATGAGATAGTAAATCTGGTTTTCCAAAGCGGCATTAATCTCTCTATGCACCTCAAGATGTGTGGATGAACCTTTAAGCTGTCCAACAGACAGATGATAAGTCTATGGGAGGGTAAAGCGAAAGCTTTCCGGTAATCAATCCAGGCCATCGGTAGGTAACGCTGATAGGATGCTGCGTCTTTACAGACAAATCTATCTCTCACCACACAGGTCCAATTGCCGAACAATGGGGTCGTTGCATGAATTTTAGGTAGTATATTTTTTAAATACTGCATAACATTCTGAACATTTTAGTGCATTTAAAAAATTTTTTGAATACTTCATTGTCGAGATAAAAATTTAAAAAAAAGTATCCAAATCCCTTTTCAAATACTCTGTGACCTTGAAACGTCACTTCCGAAATAGCGCGTAACCAATGAGCATAATGATACATTGACTAACGAAGTATCTAGCAGACAGCTTGCGAAAATTCAATTTATAATTTCTAACAGAGATATTTGTTTACTTAAAATTATCGAAAAGCAGCAGCCAGTCGTAACCAAATCTCACTGAAAAAATACAGTTTTGCTTGAAATATAAAACCTAGATGAAGATAGTCATGAATAATATCAGTCAAGTGCGTGAGAATGAGATGTTTCCAAAGATAACCTGAAATTCTAGTCAATCATATTATATTCGGAACATATACATTTCACAAGTATGTATAATCTATCAATCATAATAATGGCAGCCTTTAAAACAAATGTTTTGTACTTGGTTGCAACTGCAATAGCAAAGATAATCGAAAACAAATATTGATAAGGTTGCGTATGGGCACAGAAGCCGTTGAAAGAACCGGTAAAGATACCAAGTTTCATTCAAACTTTTCGCACTCTCACACTTCGTGAATCCGGGTTTTAGTGAAATTCTAGGCATTTAAAAAATCTTTTACGCCCTTTTTTTACTTTTAAAACACGTTTACAATAGGTTATGTTTACTGTTTACACATTTGATCTCTAGCGGCCATATTATATTCCATCACCAACCGGACAACCACGCTAATCAGAATGAAGTACTTCCTGCAAACTATTTCCCGCGAAAATTCAAAGAGTATACTTTTCAAACATTAAAAAAAATATTTAAACTTAATTGGAAAAAACTTTCCTTTCGTAGATACATTATTTTTTTGGTGTTCCTTTGATTTTACTAGGAAAAAAAAAATATTTGAAAATATGCAACAACCCCATCCTATCATTTAGGATAGCTGTGAAGATCTTATGCAGTGTGTTCAGACGAGTTATTGGCCTGTAATTCTTAGGTTCAGCTAAGTTGCCCGTCTTCGGCAGGAGCACTGTGCGAATTTCCACCAACCACTCTGGAATACGCTCTTCCGACTTGAGATATCAGGTGAAAATGCGGACCAGTTGCTGGTGGGCTGAAGGATACTTCTTCCACCAGAAGTTCCTGATACCATCTGGTCCCGGAGCGGAATAGTTCTTCATGCCTGTTAATACTTTTTTCAGCTCCTCGGTAGTGATCGGTGGGCATTCCTCCTCAGGTGTTATGAGTGCACTGCACAGTTCCTTGAAGCTATTTGTGTTGCTTGAGTTTTCTTTCAGTGGATGCTGGACTTCGTAGACTTCTCTCCAAAATGCCTCAACCTCCTCTGGTGTGGGCGGTGCACGGCAGTAACTGGAGTGTCTTGGAAGAGTCGAGATGGGTCAGACAAAAACTATTGATTTTCTCTGACCCACCTCTCTAGCATTAGATAGTATTTGCATTCTGTCAACAATATGTCCAGTTCAGCCAGATCTTTGGACTTAAGAGAAACCTGAATGTTGATGTTTCTCCGGGTCCTGAAGCATCGTTCTATCTCTATTGGATGCCGACCCACGCAGGAACGACGTACATCTATAGACATAATGCGGCCCTAAGAGTTTTTTATTACCATCTTTGTCGCTCTTACGGTGTTGGTCGTGACCCTGCCCTACCGAACGCTCCAAGGAATGATATAGAGTCAATTGTCCGAAACGAGAAGTGCCAAATTTTCTGGAACTACGATTTTCGTGCAGCAGTCTCTGTTGCTCACTCGAGTCCTGACATTGTTCTCCAAGACTTCGAGAAACGAACTGTATTCGGGATCGAATTCTCGGCTCCGTCCGAATACAACATCACTGCAAAGGAGAAAGAAAAGGAGGAGAGGTATCAAGACCTCAAGAGAGAGCTGCAACGACTGTACCCAAAGTATTTGGTGCGAGTAATTTTCCTTGTGATTGGTGCTCTCGGAGGTGCGAAACTATCACTGGTTCGTAACCTTAAAGCCATACCCGCGTGCTACAGCAGAAAGCTGTCATCCTTGGGTCGCTTCGTGTCCTTAAGGCACTCAAGGCTCCCTGTACATATATTTACATTCTATCCTTAATCGAATTCAAACACTGCTTATATTCTAATTTTCGCCTCACTTATAATAATAACAATAATATTATTATTAATAATTCTACAAATGAGCGTCTTCCAGAGCTTCCATTTCCTCGTACAATAAAAATAGATTTTCCACGATTTTGAAATAAACTTTTTGCTTTTTACTTTCCATTAACAGGATTACCCGCTTGGCTCTGCCCTGTTCCCTTGCTTCTCTTACTTCTTTCAGTTCTTTCATCTATGTCACTTTCTGTCCATCACCATCCATAATCCATCTTACACACTCATTCACACTGAACTGTCCATCTTCCTCTCCTGTACACCTCTCTAACACATGTGCCCATGGCTCCATTTCGTATCCACACATTCTGCACAGATTGTCCTCTTTATCCATCCAATATCTACAAGCTCTCACTCCTTCTCCCATTCTGAACCCTACCACCCTATTCCATTTGTCTTCCTTTTTTATTTTTTGCAAATATTGTGGTTCCGTCAACCCTTTGACCATCATATACCATCTATTGTACCTCGAATCCATAATCTTTCTCCATCTCTCTTCTCCTTGTCTTGCTAATATCTCTAATTCTATGGTCTGCCAATTCAGAACTCCTTCTTGTATATCACAAACCCTCCTCATTTTTTTCCTTCCTTCCTCTCATTTCAAATTTTCCGAATTGCCTCTCGTCTCCTTGTTCCGAACTTCATCCAAGCATACTTGTGCTGTTCTGATCTCCTCTCCCCTTTTCAGCTTCTGTTTAAACCTCCAGTCTCCCTTGAATTGTCTAGTTACCATTTTTTCCCTTCCTAATGCTTCCCTTAACATGTAGCCTGTGCAACTCCAACTAACTCCCATTACCCATCTCAAAAATCTCTCATGCATGCTTTCTACTTTCCTATGTTCCTTCCATCCCCAGACCTCCACTCCATAACACAACACCGCTCTAAAACAACTCAGCAAACGACCAAAACCCCATTCTCCAAGCGGCATTGAACCTTGTCTTTCCTGAACCCCATACTTGGCCCATTACTTTACCTCGCACATTCGATTCTTTTCCTCACCTGCACCTCGTTTCCCCCTCCTGCCTCAAACGAGAACCTAAGTAACAGAACTCCTCCACACTTTCCAATGTTTGTCCGTTCATCTTCCAAACGTAACCTTTCTTGGTCTTTCCACTTCTGAAGCACATCACCTTGGTCTACATCGTCCGCGAATGCTAGAGAGTATAGTTTGCTATTATCCAAAATCTTTCCCCTTTCCCTTTCTCATTTAGGTTCTCTAAGTCTGCCAGCAGCATATTAAAGAGTAGCGGACTCAACGGGCATCCTTGCCTTAGACCTGTTCTGTTCCAGAATACCTCTCCCTTTTTTCCCCTATCTTCACCCTAATCCTGGTTTCAGTAAAAATTTGCTTTATTCTTTCCACCAACCCTTCCTCTATTCCCCTCTCTTTCATTGCCTGCCAAAGCACTTTTCTATTTACTCAGTCAAAAGCTGCTTTAAAATTTACGGACATATGGACTAATTTCCTTCTCTTTCTCCCTAAATTTCTGTTAACCAAGTAGTTGAGTACGTAAGTATTATCTATGACCTCTTTCTTAGAATTTCTGCATATATTTGGTAACCCACTGGCATGAGAGTGATCCTTCTGTACTCCTCTACCTTCTTGCCCTCCCCTTTTTTGACAAGCGGTACCACCAGCCCTGTTATCTACTCCTCCAGCCATCCTTCTCCTTCCCAGACCTTGTTGCAGATCTTCCACATCCCTTCCCTAACCCCTTCTCCTCCATACTTTATCGCGTCGTACTCCATACCATCCTCTCCTGCAGCCTTATTTCTTACTAGTCTATCTATTGCCTCATTCACTTCTTTTCTTTTTATTTTGTTCTCTTCCTCCATTTCTCCCTGGATTATCCTTCTATTTTCCCCTTTTATCCTATTTTGTTCTCCCCCTAACAGACCCTTAAAATAATTCGTCCACTCACCCATTTCTATTTCTTCATTCACGCCCTTCCTTCCTCGTCTTTCCCTATTTATCACATCCCAGACCCCGCCTTCTTTGATCGCTTTTTCTACTTCTTCCTTGTATTTGTCCTTTCCCATTTGCTTGTTCCTTTCCAGCATCCTCTCATGTTCTCTTTTCATCCTGTTGTAATCCGCCTTTTGCATTTCTCCTTTCCTTCATTTTCTTACATACTCTTTCATTCTCTCTTTACTCTCCCTGCATTCCTCGTCCCACCAGCCTGTCTTTCCCTCTCCTCCTCCTTCATTTGTACCTATTTCATCCCTTACCTTCTCAAGCGACCCTTTCAACCTTTCAATTAACGAGTCTACTCCCTCCTCTTTTTCATACAGAACATTCTCCTTTTCCATTTCTTGTTTAAACTCTTTTAACCCTTGTGTGCGCACCCGGGTACCTGGGTGCCCACCTCGGTACTTTTTTGCACGTAACTAGGATAAAAATGGAAAATCTGCTTTGAGCCTCCGAATCATCGTTATTTAACTAAATGTCAATCAAATATTGCATTTAGTCAAAGTATACATACGTCTGAGGGGCACCCGGGTATCCACCATGAAAAATATCAAATATAGCTGCATAAATAGTGTTATAGTATATTTATTTGGTTCATGCCCATAAAATATGATGCAAAGTGAATAAAAAGAAAATAATTCTGAAAAAAAGCGTTTATTTAATACATGCATTGCATTTAGACAAGGATTCTGAATGTTCGTCGCAGACAGGCAGTTTGCATTCGCAGCAGACCTTTCTAGTTTTTCTTCTTTTTTTTATTACCTGTTGGTAGCAGATATGACAGGAACCGGTGATCTTCCTCCTTCCTGATGCATCTCGTTCAACTGCCGGAGCTGGAGTAACATCCATAGGATTTAGTTGTCGCCCGATTACACTTTCGATAGCAATCTTGGAACTATAATTCCTCATTACTTGCAAATTTTGAGACCGAGCCTCAATCATCGGTTTTGCAAGTTCTTCGCTCAATTGGTGGATGAACAGTCGCCGTTGGTTAGTTTTTTTTTGGCAGCATCGTATTATTTTCATAGTATATAAGATATGAAGCAAGAGTGCTAATGTCTAGCATGTTGAAGAACATAGTTAGCGGCCATCTCAAAGTGCGACGTTGTGTTGAGTATCTGCTGACCATCTGGTCCATGGTGTCAACGCCACATTTATATTTATTATAAAATGTTATAATATGAGGCTTCTTCTTACCATCATTGTTCACAGCCATGTCGGAATGCATCGTTGACACCATAATGACTGCTTTATTTTTCATCGGCACGTATGAGCACAGCGTTACCTTCTCATGGAATCCAAATATGGTAGAGTTTAATTCTCTCGATTTCTTTGGAGCCATCTCACTGGGAATATAGGGCTTATTCTTCCTCAAAGTTCCAACTATAGTTAATTTCCATGAAAGCAAGTGTTTGGCATGAGGTAACGTGGTAAAAAAATTATCCATGCAAATATTTCTACCACTGCCTCGATATGCGACTGCTAGTTCCTTTACTACTCTTTCGCCTTGGTTTTTCTCTCGAGCGTTGCCTTCTTTGCCAGTGTAAATAATTCCGTTCAAGGGATAGGCATTCTCAGCGTCGCAAATCCACCAAACCTTAATGCCATATTTGGCCGGTTTCGAAGGAATGTATTGAGTAAACTTCGTGCGACCACGAAAAGGGTAAAGTTGTTCATCGATGGTTAAATTCTCCGTCGGCCTGTACATCTGGGACAAATTCGCGTTGAGCATAGTCCAGATATCTCGGATCGGAGCCGCTTTATCTTTTTTTACCCTTTGCTGGCGTGTATTTGAGTCATCGAATCTAATAAAACGCAAGAGATTCCGAAATCTGTTGAACCCCATTACCGCTCGATATAGTGGGAATGAATTAGATTTCCACATAGCACTTACGTGATCCTTGTTCGAATTGTTTACACCAGAACAAATCAAAATAGAAATAAAGGAGTACATCTCTTCTACGCTTACAAGCTTCCATTGCCGCTGTGAATCTGGATTCG
Source organism: Andricus quercusramuli (assembly GCA_932178445.1). NCBI lineage: Eukaryota > Metazoa > Arthropoda > Insecta > Hymenoptera > Cynipidae > Andricus > Andricus quercusramuli. The sequence continues at coordinate 127,718 of CAKNXH010001950.1, forward strand.
CTGAATTGTATTCTGTGTAGACAGACAAAGCCTTTCTATTTGTGTGGGAAATAATCGTATTTACCATGTCTTCTGTAAAAATTTTCTTGAAAGTGTCGCTTACAGAAAGTGTCTCTGTGCTTCTGTGAGGACCACTTCGTTCACGAATTACATTGTGAGAAGGCGTTTGACATTGAAGACGTGGGGTTTTATTCCAGACGGTTTTGTCTTTACTAATGTAAGCGTTGAGGGTTTCAGCTATTGGTGCTGCAGCTCGAGCTTGATGCTCTCTCTCACTTGCACTACTTTGATTCTCTACTTCTCCCTCTCCTTCGGTATCCTCGTCTTCATCAGTCATGTCTCCATCGTCCTCGTCTTCTTCGTGAACTGCGTTTTCTCCAGCAACTGGAATTCTTTCATCATCTGAATCATCAGAATGTTCATGACTATGAGAAGACGTTTTCTTGGATGAAATTTTACGTGGTAGCCAGTCTTCGTCTTCGCTATCAGATGGCACGTCAGAACCTTCGTCGAAATCTCCCAAAAAATCTTTCAAATAAGCATCTTTCTGCGTAGAATTTAATCTGAAATAAAACTCATGCATTATTTTTTTTCAATAAAATAACAGAAAAAAAATGAATTTTTGAACGAAACGCTAAAAAAAACTATAGATGTACATTCTATTTTACCTCGCAAATTCAGCTCTTGATAATTCCTCCATAACTCCAAAGTAATCAATTTTGCACTAATACATTCAAAACAATATAGATAAAATAGTCACTGCACAAAACCAATTCACTTTAGGAGAAGAAGCGACGATCTTATATCGATATTCTGCGTCGGCTAGAAAAGCGTAATCAGTTGCTTTGCAGCGGCACGTTCTGCGAATGAAGAATACGTTTAAAATGAAGCTCATTTGTCAGGAAAGTTAGATTAATCCCTGAATAAGAGAGACAGGGGGTTCCCCATAACTTGTCACTAAATGTCGAGCACCTAGAGTCCATTAAAATGAAAAGAATGCCAAGCGCCACCTGGGTGGATACCCGGGTACCCCGGGTGCCCAACAACGTAGGCAATGTTGGGTGCGCACACAAGGGTTAATTTATCTCCCCCAGACTCCCATTTTCGTGTTCTTTTCAACCCTTTTTCCTTTCTCCCTCTGCCGTGCTTACGGACGCCACCTATCAGTCCAGCTATTACCGGGAAGTGCTCGGACCCTATCTCATTCCCCACCTTCATGCTGCCTATCATATTCCTCATTCTTTCTTCCACCAGGATGTAGTCTATTACTGTTTCTCTCTCACATATAAATGAGCCGCATAAAAGTTATAGTATCCATTAATGAATTCCGACCGGTCGGGAAAAATGAAACATTGCGTATTAATATTTATCAGCGTATTAATAAATAATACTTAAGCCGATTTAACGGAGAAGGACTGAAAAAGTCTTCAAAAAGACGCGTAACGTAGGATAAAGCGATAGTATTGCAATAATTTTATTTGAAACTCATTATACATTATTACAATTACATTTATTCCAATATTGTTATAAAATATTATTTGATTGTACCAACTGCAGGAATACGCTGGAACTGCGCGCGGTCGGGTCGCAACGGACTGCCTTCTATACCGACTGTGTAAGCTTATCCATTGGTTTAAAATGCTTGAAACTTCACATACACATAATAGAGCCGCGAAGCAATGTAATAATTCATAAATTTTAGAAACGACCTAAATCGACTTAAACCTTTTTTCTAGAGAACGGCTCAAATGTGATCTCTCCCTTCTCATCTCCTTTCATATTGCCATTACATATAAACCATCCTGTTTCTCATATTGCGTCTAGTAACCTCCTTCCCTCCCGGTCTGTCTCCCTATGTTTGGAGCTCCTTACATAGGCCTCCCTTTTCTTCTTCCCAAATCCCTCCACCTTGCTCGCCAGTCCAGGCATTCAATTCACCTCCTATCAAAACCAAATCTTCCTTCTTTTCCTCCATCCACCTCCTTATTATTCTCCAACCTTCCACTTCCCCTCTTCTTCTATATACACAAACCATCGCTATTTTGACTTTTCCAATTATAATCCTCCTTACCATTGTTCCATCCTTTCCCTCCCTGTTCTCCTTTTTACGCAAATTCCCTGAGACCATACCGCCCATCACTCTACCTTTAACGTGTTCCTTTCTTGCTTCTTGCATCGTCCACACATAACCTTTAGGTAACATCCTTTTCATCCCCTTCCAGTTCTTCTCATCCAGCCAGGTTTCACTCATCATAATCACAACTCACTTTTCCAACTCCCGCCAAAATCCTTCATTCTTGTTTGTTAAGCCTGACACATTCCAGAAAGCTATTTTCACGTTATTCTCTTCCCTTCCTTCACCAATTCTCCCCACTTTCCTTCCGAATTTGTAACATAATTATTTATATTTAAACATTTTCTAATAAAACTTTCCAGTATTAATACTTCGTTACGGCGTGTCAGCTTAATAAATTATTAATAAATTTTATAATTTTTATTTTTGTATTAAAAGTTTAATATAAATAAATTGACGGGCAATTTGGATACATATTAATATTAATTTTAATCTAATTAATCAATTAGTGTTACAGTAAAATTCTTTTAATAAAATAAAATTTATTGTAACTCATTTTAAAATTTCTTATAAACTAATACAATATTTATCTGGATAAATATTTATCTCAAACATTAAAAAAATATATTTTCAACTATTATTTCTAAACGAATATATATTTTATTATAACTTTATTTTATCGTCTTTTATCACATTAAATAATAAGTTCCCCTGAACAAATAAAAATACCTTCAAATTTATGTATATAATTATTAAAATCCTAGTTTTTTATTTGGGAAGTGTTACTTTATTGATAACTTTACCATTTGAATAGAATTTGACGTCACAAGGGAAAAGACCTAATTTATTCATTTTAAATAAGCCCGCGCTGAACGTCGCATGCGCAGTCAGAGGAAGCATTGCGTCGGCGAATACACCGACTATGCTTCCCACCAGCAGCGGCCAACACGCCGACAGCTACCTGCTTGCCTCTTCCCCTACTACTGCGATCGTTGGTGACGAGTTCCCCTTCTGCGCTGCTGGCGGGAAGTGTGGGCAGTATATTTGCCTACGCAATACTTCTTTTCACTGCGCATGACAAGTAAATCGCGGGCTTATTTAAATGAATCAATTAGGTATTTTATTCTTGTGACGTTGAATTGTAGTCAAACGGTAGTATTATCGATAAATTGACATTTCCCATGTACAAAAAACCAACATTTCACACTCAAAATAGAAGGAAAATATCAATTTTAGAAATGAAGAATCATACTCGTAGTGTACATAACTTTAAAAACGAAAATTATGTTTACTGCGTTTTCTGTTAATAAAAGCGGATTTGTGTAGATTTTCAACTCATTTTTTTTCTTCTAAAAACGCATGGATAAACTTTTAGGCCCCTTTAAAAAGTGTAACACTTACACCTGAATCAAATTTTCAATTAATACAAATTTTATTTAAAAATTAGGCCCGTGATGCATTTGGTGATTCAGCTCAGCAGAATCACCTTTTGAAGAAGAAATTCCGATGGATGAAGGCAAAATGAGTCAAAAACTCATTTGTTTGTTAAAGTGTGCGACGTTTCGTTGGCATTGGTTCGCTAACATCATCAGGCTAATTTATTAAAATAAAGAAACACCACATAAATATCACATATTTTTACAGGTACATAGTATAAGTTAAAAATAAAATTTAAAAATTACCGTTGATATTCACTGTTTAAAACATAAATTTTAACGCGTCTAATTTAAATAAATATGAAGGACCCATTTTTGGTCGACTGAAATGACAGTCTAAAGTCAACTGAAGAAACAAAACCTTGTGTCGTTATTATATATACGTACTTATACACATATTCATGGATAATACACATTGAATTCTATCTTGTCGAAAGTTAAACACCCAAATTTAATTTCTGTAATAATGGAAAATATATTTTGCTAAGAGCATAAATATTTTCTTTTTGATTAATATAATTTGAACTGCTGTTAATATGGATTATCTCTGAAATCATTCTTTTTTTATAGTTAGGTTCTCGATCTATAATTTTTACATTGTCCCAATCGAATGTGTGACCAAAATTATGTTGATGTTTATAAACGACCAACGCTCTTTTTTTCCTATTGATATGTTCATTAAGGCTCATGTAGTGGGTATTCCAACCTACAAAACTCACCTCAA
>CAKNXH010001950.1:136951-161781 GCA_932178445.1 Andricus quercusramuli
CCCACTACATGAGCCTTAATCCGAGTTCTTACAGATCTTTTTGTTTCACCCACATAAGATGCAGGACATTGTTTACAAGAAAATTTATAAACTAAATTCGGTTCATCCCATTTTTTAGAAGTATCTTTTCCTAATTGTATTACAGAAGTTGAACTTTTTTAATTGTAGGGATCGTAACAATATTATAACTATTTAACATCTTAGACAATTGTGTAATATTATTAGAAAAAGGAAGGCAAACTTTAAGTTGATGTACATTGGAACGAATCTGATTATTATGTACTACCTTGTTGTGAAAGTTATATTTGATTTTGTTCATGCGGACATTTATGTTTTTATCAATAAAACCAATTGGATAATTATTATTAATCAATGGCTGTTTAATTATTTTGAAATTATTGGAGCGAAAATTATTGTGAGATAATAATATAGCTCTGTCAACAAGATTGTACACTATATTTATTTTTCTGTTGTATAGGATGATGTGAAAGAAAGTTAATTAGTCTGCCAGATGACATAGGTTTTTGGAACCAATTGGTGATAATGTGAATCTTTTTTCTAATTAACGTCATGTCCAAAAAATTAATGCTTTTATTTTTCTCTAATTCAAAGGTAAATTTTAGATTTTTTATCATAAGAATTGAAGACTTGAATAACTGTATCAATATGTTTATTTTTAATGCATATGATCGTGTCATCCACATATCGAAAAAATAGTACAGGAACACAATCGTAGAAATTACCAAAAGGAAATACATGCAAAATCTCCTAACGAGATACATTTGCTCAGATTTTAGGTTTGTTTCTATTGAATTTATATTTTATCTATTAAAAGCTCAACAACCTTTTTTAGGAAACATTATTCTCTTTTTCTAAATACTGGATTATAATCATTTATACCCATAGACATTTAAATCCTGTTTCTGAATGACATTTAGACTGGTATTTCATCACCACGAATTGCCAACTAATTTCTCGGAAATCGACATGAAATACACTGCCGTCGGAACCACGATATTTCGGTGAAAAAAGAGATACGACATTTTTTAAAAAACTGTTGGAAAGCTTATGAAATTCCACGTCTAGTGGTACTCAACAAATATTTTTTTCACCTTCTGAAAATAATACAGCACGTGAGAAGTTTGAAAACAAAATTCAAGATTTTCTCAAATTTTCTACCTCAACTTCAACTTTTAGTACGACGTAGGAAAATTTTTTCAAAAACCTGAAAATTATACGACATCGAGTCTGAAATCTTATCTTTAATTTAAGCCAAGATAACTTAAAAAATCTTCTTGGGTACCCGAGATATGATTAAAAATGTGCATGAATCTTTTCTTACTCAGGGAAAGATTCTAGTGGACTATACGTCCTCTTGATCTATTCTGAATATAAGAAAGGGCATTAATTGCCAACGCACATATAATTAGAGAGACCTAATTGGGTTGCTTTAAGGGGGAATGGAAGTTCTTCCCTCAGAGCTGGTGCTCCTGCCGACGCATCGGAAAAAAGAACGAGCTTTCTTGTCGGGAGCGGCTATTTAACAGCTCACCTCTCAAGTAGCCTGGTAAGGCCCACTCCGGTGTTACCTGAGCTACCTGTGCGCTCCGCTGCTGGTGGTAGTTCAAATAGGGTTTAACGCATACTACTTACTATTTCGGTAAACTCTATCGATTTCTTATCGATTCACGATATGTTACGTTTCTCAAAGATGGAACTCCTCACGATAAGTCTATAATTTTATATGATACAATAATGAGTTGTTTAATCATTATAATTTACGTCAAGAAAAGATTTGTAAATCATTCAATAAATAATTTTAAGGAGAATTTCAAAATCATGATTAACTCTTGAATTATTAAAATAAATCATTTCAGTAAGTATCCAACAAGAGCGAGTTCACAGCGGTATCCTTTTATCACTTATACATTTTCCTCTTCCGAGACCATGTTAATAATTCTGTGAAAAAATTAATTATTTATTTGAATGACAATGATGTTATTGTATTCGCCAATCATTGGAACTTGTCAATCAACAAAAAATAGTGAAAATCACAACTTGATTTTTTATTCAAATTTAAAATTCCCACGAAGACAGGTGGCACCAGAATGCAGATGCGGCTTTTACCGATAGTGCATTTTGGCAGTATGATCGATCCAGTGGGCTTCCTCCCCACTTCACGTCACTGCAACACTTTTCTACTCTCGCTTTTTATCAGATATATTTTTTTCTTTCAAAAAATGAGAAACTTACCAAGACTTACTGGATGTCCTACCAACATGAAACCCCTTCCGGGGTGCAACAAATTTTTCAAATTTATTTTTTACAACCTTAATCTGTATTTATCGAATCTTAGTGACAGAATTCGAGTGTGCAATCGATTTCGCCATTTTTTTAGACACTGTAATTATATTATGTCTTAAAAAGCACATTTAGAACCTTCGAAGTGCAAATACGAGAGAAACCCTCAGTAGCTCCAGAGTTGCAACAGACTTTAACGATGCGGTCAAATTGTTAACTACTTTTCTCTAACAGGTCAGAAATATAGGCTTGAATTTAGTTAAAAATAAAAATGTAGACGCTCAGTGATGAATTATTATGAAACACTGATAAGTTTATGTTTACTCAATGCGTATTAATATTTTGCATTTTTTGCGTGTACTTGAATGTTATTTTTTAGTGTTTCATCAACCGTTTCTTTTCATTTAGTCTGCGGAAATTAGACTTATTTCCAGAACAAAAGAAGAAAGTTTTTTTTCTTCATAATCATGTCCGTAAAGGCATTAAAAGTAAATATCAAAAAAGGTCCCCATCGGCTCGCTTACACATATACCCCTAGAAAAGATTAAAAATAGAATTTGCAACAAAAAACGTTCTGTACACTTTTTCTGTACAGGCCATAGGTCATGCGTAATCAGCACCAGGAGTGGGGGCATTTTTAGGCGTATTGGGCGAAATGTATTCACGTGCTTAGTTTTCGACTCGTAACTTATAAACGGGTAGTTTTTCGACGAAAATTCATAGAGGAAAAATTTGATAGCAGAAAAATTCACTTTAGGAACAATAAATTTATTTTGCAATACATCAATTTCGAAAGTATTAGTTAGATTTTTTAAAGTGCAGTTCTGGGATCTCATTTTCACTCCACCCATGAGGTAGAGTTTCTGGTGCGTTTTTTATTCTGGTCTTGTCTGTAGGCCTACTCCACTTGTTTTTTTTTGTCGAAAACATTACTTGGAATTAAGGTTAGCTTCTTTTGTTGTTTGCTAATGCTCTGAAAAACCATCAGGTGTTATTGAAATCCACAATTTATATCCTATGCAATTTTTTGTCTGCCTGATAGTTTTGGAAAAAACGCAAAAAAAAGGATATGATAAAAATCGATTTTTATGCATTGTCTGTAGATATTCTGCAGGTTCGTCTTCAAAATTAATTAGATTAAGAACACACGCATAACATTTATTTTACACATTTTTACATTTCACCCACAGTTTAGATAAAAAAACACAAACAAGTTTTGCAACAAAGTTTCTTTGAACTCGATTGTAGCCGACAATTATTAAAATTTTCACATTATGTTTTCTCATTCTATTAAAGGATCCATAGAGGGACAAATCTGATACGTTTTTTCGTATCCTGAATAATTTATACAAGAAATGAAAAATCAAGTTAAAAGAAAATAAATGTTTAAAGATCATCTAGGGGTGAAAATATTAACCGATTTTTTCTATCTTTTTTTGATTTCCTCTTGATAATAAAGCTTATGCATACTATTAAAATATAATTTAATAATATTTTACAAAGCTTTTATTTTTCTCAACCGGCTCCAATCTTTTAACAATGGAAAGGTTCTGCGGACAGTTGCATTCTTCGCGCGACCTGTCCACTGCATTGCTAGAAGATTACTGCCTGTCAAGCGGGCGGTTACTTACCTCGCGCGACCTTAAAATTATTTGATGACTAGCCCTGGTTAAGAAACATAATTGTTTTTTTTAAATATTATTAAATCGAATTTTAATAGGCTACATTAGCTGTTTTATATTATAACGAGAGAATCAAAAAAAGATTGGAAAAATTCGGTTAATATTTTCAATCTCAGTGGAGCTTTAAAGATTTCCTTTCTTTTAAATTGATTCTTTATTTCTTACATAAATTATTCGGGATACGAAAAGAAGTATCAGAACATTTTTTTCTACTATGGGTTTTTTAACAGAGTGAGAAAACAAAATGTGAAAATTTTAATAATTGTGGGCTAAAATCGGGTTCAAATAAACTTTGTTGCGAAACTTGCTTCTGTTTTTTTTATAAAGTATGGGTCAGATGCCAAAATATGCGAAAGAAATTGTATGCGTGTTATCAAAAGCTAAGTAATTTTGTAAAAAAAACCTGCAAAATATACATGAACAATGCATAAAAATCGATTTTCATAATATACTTTTTTCGTTCATTGCTAAAAATATCAGGCAGACAATAAATTGCATGTGACACAAATTGTGGATATTAATGACACCTGATAGTTTCAAAAACGATTTTGTTAAAATGTCAATAATTTTAGGAGATACAGTATGATTTATGAAAAAATTTTGAATTAAAAATATCTAGAGAGCGACTATGAATTCGCGAAAGCACATTATACCTTCGAATTCAGGAGACCACTCTGCACAATATCCATTAAAAAAAATTAGAGATATTTCAGGTCATACCACCTCTCCTATGTGGTTCCCAGACTAATAGGAGAATGCGGAAATTAAAAAATCTTGGTTGTGGAACTGCACATGGATAAAAATTCCATGTATCTATACGGTTTGTGCCGACCATGTCCAAAAAAATCTCAGAGCGAAATCGGTTAATATTTAGTGGTCGTCCAAAGACCATGAATTTTCCCATTGATTTAACATAGGAAAAGTCAGCTTTTTTGTAAATCTGATATTTAAATGCGATGATATGTTACAAATAATTCTGTATTTCTGTATATTGTTCAGAATTCGTCAGGGAATAAGAATCAATCATAAATGTTGAGGGTTTATTAAAGCGTTTTGGAAGATTTTTTCATAATTACTTATTAATCGGTCATTTGAGAATACTCAGTCATCTGTTAACTGATTTTTGATTTTTCAAACAATTTTAATTTGTTTAAACATTTACAATTATTCTTGGGAAACAAATTAGTACTTAAAAATATTAAAATCTGTCGAAAATCTGGTGAGATAAAATGTTTCTCCTGCTCTTCGTAGGTGAACTATATACTTGAACGAACTCGTATTATTTAAATAATTGAAAAAATATTCAAACAAATTATATATTTTTATCATTTATTAAAGTACTCGTAACGTCTATAAAATTCGTTAACTTCACGACTCCCCTGAACAAAATGTTTAAACAAATAAAAATTGTTTAAAAAATTTATAATTAGCTTAAAAATGACTGCGAAATATTACGTTACCGATTAATGATTTTTGATGAAAAAAAACTTTCAAAGAGCGTTAATAATCCGGAATGTTACGTAAAATTCAAATTTGTCACTTATGGGGCCTTCTTTGGGGATTCATAAGAGTGGCTTAAATTCATTCACTCTTAAAATTTATTATCGATTGTTATTCTCTGACGAATTCTAAACAATATACTGAAATAGATAATTATTCGTTACATATTATCGCGTTCAAATATTGAATTTACAAAAAACTGACTTTTTCCCATGTTAAATCAATGGAACACTTGATGGTTTTTGCGTGACCCCTAAATGTTTATATAAGAACCACCCTAGAGTACACTTTGAAGCGTGCTTATGACACACTTTCAAATCCGATAAGGAGTTGACTGGAACGCATTAAAATAATGCTAGGTAGCTGATTGGTTGAAAGTGCCGACACCGACCAATCGCCATTCATCTCCCTAGCCTCTAATCTATCCATTTAAACCCCTTCGTTCATTATTATTTAATTAATTTAAGCATCGCATTTTTTGTTTAAGGGTGCATCTTATGTATTGTAGAAGATATTTGACTAATAAGTGATTACTGAGATTGATCTTTATTCGTACTTTTCTTATTTATCAGAGAAAAGTAGTACACAATTTCCCGGATCATTAAAAAGTATTTAAAATTCTGGAGTTAGTGTCATTTTCTTAAGCTCGCACTTGGAAGTGTACACCTCGAAGTGTATTGCTAAAATCGCAATTGAAGCACTCCCAAATATCTTTGCCGTAGTAATAATAAGGAGACCAATCACGCTGTAGAAACTGCCTCGAGTGTTCAATGTTCTGCTCCTTCATTGAAGTAGAGGCGCATCCGCACTATGATTTCATATCTCTTTTTTCATGAGAGAAAGAGACAATAGAGTGCTCTTTTACACGATTACGGATCCGCAACTTGCGGACTTGCGAAAGTCATAAGTTGTTAAAATAAAGATATTTCCGCGAGCGGAAAAATCTCGGTGTGGTGATAATTTAAATGCTCGTTTCTTTTTTGAATAGCAAATTTAATGAGTTTCAAATGATAGGCATACTTATTGAGCTAAAGATAATTATGGAAGAATAATAGCGATGCAATAAATAGATTTTTCAATGTTTTGATGAAAAGAAACAAGCAAATGCAAATCTGTTGATTTCTCTCCAAGTTCTGTGTGTATGCGTTTCGGGTTTGTCGTGTGTTGTATGACTTTTTCTATAAAACAATATTTTTGTGCAATAAAAAAAAATTAATCCGATTCGATGAGCAAATAAACATTGATCATGACAAACAGGAAAATAGACGAAATATTACTGAGCTGAGTCTATCTTCTGGATTAAATAAGCGGCCTATAGTAAATAGATTGGAGGAAACTCCGCCAGTAATAATATATAATATTTATCTCTTTTTATTAAATGTAGTAAGACCAAGAATAAAATTCTTATTTGACATTCTGTTACTATAGATCTGGATAGGTGAACCAGAGAGGCTGCATCGCGAGGTGTAGATCTGGGGAACTCTGGTCAGTGGGACTTAAACTAAGGAGCGATACTTCCAGGGGGTAATGTCAAAGCCTCCTGGAATATCGAGGGCCCGAGTTCTCATGCTCCCAAGCTACGATGTGATCGCCGTGTCAAGGGCTGAATGGTACCAGGGTTAACAAATCCTTGAACAGCCCGACCTGCCCCCCTCGGTAGAGGCGGACAGACAGGGGTCTCAAAGGAGATGCCTTAACGGGGACTTTGGGACACCAGGTTGAATCCCATAGTATGTAGACCCGCCCCCTGCAAGCGGGGCTCTGCAGGGGGTGTTTCTAATTTCCCTATCTTCTCGTGGGACAATTAATGAAACACGAAAAACAAACCAAAAACAATTAGGGTTCCGTTCCGGGACCCTCTCCTAACCCACCGCTGGGTCAGGGGGCAGTCTATTATGAGCTGTGCGAACTTCTGGATCCCATGCGGCTCTGGAGTACCGCCTTTATGTAGGGGCCCTGAATTAGCCTTTCAATGGCTGAGACGGGAATGTCCATGATGCAGACTAATCTGCACCACAGCAATAGCGACTCGGCGGTTCTAGCCAAGCGCTTGTCAGTGGTGCAGACTGGAATTGCCCTAATCCAAGAACCCTGGTTATACAGGGAAAGGATAAGTGGCTTGTCAGGGTGTTGCTCCATATATTAGGGGCCACGAGAAAAAGCGCCAAGGGCATGCATAACCGTTAAGGGTATAGATGCGATCTTGGTGTCTAAGTTCTGCTCCAGAGATCTCAGCTTTATCAAGGTGAGACTCAGCGGAAGGAGTGGAGAAAGGCTAGAGGTGTTTATTGCCTCAGCGTATTTCCTTGGCGATGCCGAGGGACCCCCGCCTCCCAGAGAGGTGGAGGCTTTAATTCGGCACTGTCAAGAGAACAAGATTCCTCTGCTGTTGGGCTGTTATGCAAACTCTCACCACACGTTGTGGGGAAGCACAAACATCAATGACAGAGGGAGAGATTTAATTGGATACATAGCGGGCACAGAGCTGGAGATTCGGAATCAGGGTGATACTCCCACATTCCAGACTAAAAACAGGAGTGAGGTTCTCCATTTGACTCTATGCTGGGGTGTACTGAGGAGCAGGGTAATGGACTGGAGAGTCTCCGATGAGGAGTCTCTCTCGGACCACAAATATATCGTGTTTCGATTAACCCTAAGAAACCCGGTGGTTCCTAAGGTCAGGAACCCCAGAAATCCACTTTGGGACTCATATAAAGAGGAACTTAAAGGGAGGCTTGCGGAATTCCCCACACGCTATGGTACCATTGATGAGTTCGAGCACGCCGCGGATTTTCTGCGAAGGGCTTTGACAACATCATACGAGAACAATTGCCCTACAAGCACAATCAAGTCTAGGAAGGGAGCAGAATGGTGGATTGCCCACCTGGAGAGACTCCGTAAAAAGACAAGAATGTTCTGCAACAGGGCAAATAGAACTAAATTGCCTTCAGACTGGGACATCTATAAGACGGCCCAGTGTGAATACAATAAAACTATAAGAAAGTATAAGCAGGTAGATTGGAGGGGTTTCTGCGAGGAATCGAAAAACATTCCGGAAACAGCGAGGCTCTGCAAGATCCTGGCGAAAAATCCGGAAGCTCGCCTCGGGCTTATAAGGCTCGATGATGGTGAGTTTGCCGAAGACGAAGAAGCAACGCTGAATCACCTGATGGAAGTTCACTTCCCGGGTTTCCAGCGAATGAGAACTGACTAAGAGGAGGAAGGCTGGGGCCAAGAGGTGGAAAGGGCCGACTGGAATTTCGCTGCTACGGTCGCTGATTACAAGAAGGTCAAATGGGCCGTAGGGTCCTTCTGTCCCTTTAAATCACCAGGGGCGGATGGCATTTACTCAACGCTTTTACAAAAAGGCATAGATTTAGTCGTCCCTCCTCTGACGAAATTATTTAGGGCAAGTATAGCCCTTAAACACGTGCCATCAGCATGGAAGGATGGCAGAGTGGTCTTCATACCCGAACCTGGGAGGGAAGGTTACACTGCTGCAAAAGATTTCCGACCAATCAGCCTAACGTCTTTTATCCTGAAGACGTTGGAGAAGCTGTTCGAGAGATACATTAGGGATGAGGTGCTCTTGGCCTCCCCGCTGTATAGAGAACAGCATGCTTTTCAGGCAGGCTACTCGGTAGAACCTGCGCTTCATGCTGTTGTGGCCAAATTAGAGCAGCAGTTAGAACAACAGGGGTATGCTGTGGGCGCTTTCTTGGATATAGAGGGTGCTTTCAGCGATACTCCTCCAGAAGTCATCTGTCGAGAGGCTTTATGATGTGGCGTGCCTCATGCTGGATAGCAAGCATGCTACGCCGGAGAAGACTCGAAAGCAGATGGGGTGAGGGCCTAGTAAGGGGGATAGAACTACGGGGACGCCCACAGGGGGGGGGGGTGTTCTGTCGCTCCTCCTGTGGTGCATAGTGGTGGACGGCCTTGTTCGAAGGCTAAATAAAGAGGGGTACTATACTCACGGATATGCGGATGACTTTGTAATCCTAGTTAGGAGGGCTCATCTGGAAACGTTGAATGGGTCTTATAAAGTTGGCGCTGCGCATCGTAGAGCTCTGTTGCGATAGTTCAGAGCTCTCGGTAAATCCGGAAAAGACCAACCTGGTCATTTTCACGAGAAATTATAAAGTTCCGAAAGTTGACGCTCCTGTATTCTGTGGTGTGGAGCTGACGTTTTCAGATTCAGTTAGATATCTGGGAGCAATCCTAGATAGCAAGCTGAACTAAGCAAAGCACCTGGAGACACAATGCAGGAAATTTGTCATGACCTTTTGGATGTGCAGGAGAGCCTTTGGGTTGACGTGAGGTCTAGGGCCTAAAATGCTTGCATGGCTCTACTCTGCTGTCCTAAGACCCACGCTCTTACATGCAGCTGTGGTCTGGTGGCCACGGGCGGAACTTAAAACACTGCAGGACAGGATAAGAAGATTACAAACGCTAGCATTTAGGGGTTTGACTCGAGCAATGAGGACTACGCCCACAGCGGCGATAGGATTCGTGCTCTGTGAGGAACCCCTACATGTTGCGATAACCGCTAGGGCGGCCCACACTTTATTCTGCATTGATCTCTCGGAGAGTGCGGACGTGCTGAAGGGTCGCTCTGTGTTTTCGTAGATTTTAAGAGTTTTAATTTGAATATTTAATTCGGAAAAAGTGCATATAGTGGCAGGTTGGTGACCCCAAACTCCCCCCTAAGTGTGAGGTTTGTGAAATGCACCCCTGAAGTGCAAGAAGCGCAAAAAATATTGTTCATCGTATGTACCAAATACGTATATCACAGCTTATATACGTAATTGAAAAAAGTGGATTAGTCGGTTGTCGGAAGGATTTACATTAAGTGAGGTGATAATTATTTGCATTTACTAGTGCAGGATTGAATTTTGTGTGTGACTGTGACCGGTTCTGTCAGAAAAAACTAGTTCTTTCCTGATTTGTGTAGTGCTTGGTGCGGAGTTCTCAAATAGGCTGCCTTCTAACATGGTTGCCTGTACTACATGTGGCATTGCTGTCACGAGAGGTGCCACCGACTTGCTGCACTGCGTTAAATGCAATGCTTTTGTACATCAGATGTGCACTAACATTCCGTCCAAAGATCTTGAAGCTCTGAAAAAGGGCAATAAAAAATGGTACTGCGGGAAATGTACTTCACTCTTGTCGAATGAGAATCGTCGGGTCAAGCAAAGATCTACCTCTGAGACGATCGATCCATCTGACGTAGACACTTCAGGAATGGCTGCTATAGACCTGGGGCCTGGGGTCTCCGAGGCAATTACGAAGGCAGTTTCTCAGGGTCTTGCTGCTGGACTCAAACCACTGACATCTCTTTTTGAGACATTTAAAACGAATCAAGAAATCTTCAATGCTTCACTTGAGGCCACAGTTAACCAAATCAAGGAGGACCTCACCACCAATGCATGTCGGATAAGTACTCTGGAAACGACTGTAGCATCGAACGTGTCAGATATACAGGTTCTACGAGAGGACACTAAGCATCTCACGAAAAGCGAGCTGACTCAGGCCTCACAGCTTTCCTATCTCGAGCGTAAATGTCACTCCTTCGAACAGGCTGCCCTTGTCGACACACTTGAGATACACGGTTTACTTCAGAAACCTTTGGAAAATCTCTCGGAAATAATGGTCCAGATTGCTAATGCTCTTGGTGTCCCCCTTGTCAATGATAGTCTCCTAAATATATATAGATTCAATCGAACTGGATCAAATCCACAAGCCACCCAACGACCGCCAATCATTGTCGCAAAATTCAAGGAGCAGCAGACATGTGCCACTATTATTGAGCAAAGAAAGAAAAACCGTGACTTCTCGACAAGCTCAATTGGTTGGACTGAGCAGGAAAATAATATCCTCTATATCAGAGAATCTCTCTCTCCGTATTTTGGTCAGATATACAAAGGGGCGCTTGAGCTGAGGAGGAATAAGAAAATCAAATACTTATGGATCAGCGGCGGGAAAATCTTCTGTAGAAAGGAGGACGGCTCAAGGAGAGTTATTCTCACCCACCAACAGGATCTCGACTTGCTACGATAGCAATCATTGTGTTTAAAGCTGATCTTCCACGGCGCGTCAACTGCAGTCATCGTATATCCTTTTTCTTTAAATGGTTTTTTTGCTGTAGCCCTTGTGTTACTATTTTGCATATGCATATCTTCTCTTATTAGCACATTTTCCTTTCTCCTACTTATTGAGGTTATATTATATTATAGTGGGATGTATTCCATCCAAATATGCACAGCTCTCCGGATCTATGCCACAGTTTTTGACATTGTTTTTTACTATCATTTTAGCATTTTTTTCACTGGTGTTCATTACCGATTTTTTAATTTGAATTGTAATTACTTAGTTAGGGGTGTGTTGATAATGGTTCTTTGTCACAGTCGATTTTTACTTATGCTGCCTGAGCTTTTTATTTCAGAATTGTTTATGTATAAAATGTTGCTCTCAATATATCCATGGATACCTTAAGCATCTGTCATGTGAACGCCCAGTCTCTCTTGGCACATTTTCCAGAATTCAAGCATTTCTTCAGTACATGTTCCTACCATGTAATAGCTGTTTCTGAGTCCTGGTTAACTCCAAATATACCCTCTAGCCTCGTTACAATTGACAACTATTCACTCTTTCGAAGAGACAGAGATGAGAGAAGGGGTGGTGGAGTTTGTCTTTTTCTGCATGATAGTCTGAGTGGGACTGTGGTTGATGTGAGTCCAGTAGCTACCTTCCCTACGACTGAATTTCTCTTTGTTGCAGTTAAGTCAACTTCTGATATAGTTTTAGTGGGAGTAGTTTATAAACCACCCAATGCCTCCTATGGCACTGATTTTGAATCGGGAATTTTTTCACTTATTCCTAACTTTGATAACATTATCCTTACTGGAGATTTTAACACTAACTTAAATATCACTTCTAATCATTCTAAATATCTAACGTCTTTGGTGTACTCTTCGGGACTCTCGATTGTACCTCATGATTCTACTCACCATACTAATCGTTCCAGTACTCGTATTGACTTGTTGATTGTAAACGATATGGATAAGGTTGTCTCCTACGAACAACATGCTATCCCTTTTCTCTCTAACCATGACTTGATTAACATTACCTTTAAATTTTCCTATAATTTAAACTCAAAACCAACTCAAAGACTGGTGCGAAATCTCTCTAAAATTGATGAACATACATTTTACGAACATCTAATGACGTATGATTGGGAGAAAATAATACTAGATACAGAAATAAATAATAAAATCGACGCTCTGACTAATTACCTAGTCTCCGCATTTAACAAATTTTCTCCGCTGCACGTTCCTAAAAACTTTAATAAAGCTGCCCCCTGGATTACACCCGAAATTAAAAATCTCATTAGGGAACGTGATGGCAAGCGCCGACTGGCTAAAAGAACAAAAAGCAGTATAATACTAACTCAATTTCGTAAACTCAGAAACCTTGTTCAAACTAAGATTAGAGATGCTTTCAATCAATACAATTATCACGAGATTGCACATAGAGACAAAAAAGAGGACATTTGGCATCTCCTTAGACGTTTGCATCTAATCCCGTCCAAGCACGAACTTACAGATAGTAATTTTCCACCTGATGACTTTTTAAAGACTTTTTTTACATTCCCAGGTCCAGACTTATTATCATCATCTTCCACTAACCCTCTCAATTCAACATTTAATGACTCTGACTTTTTTTTCGATGACATCACACCTGAAATACTTTTGGAAAAAATACTTGAAATCAAATCAAATGCCATTGGAACTGATGGAATATCAATTAAAATGATTAAACTTGCTCTTCCAATTATCTTTCCTATTTTATTACATATTTATAATGCTTCTCTTCAAGTCGGTATTTTCCCAGATATCTGGAAAAAGGCTGTTATTTGCCCCATTCCCAAAATTTCTAAACCTACTTCCCGGAAATATTTTCGGCCGATTTCTATTTTATGTGCACTGTCTAAGCCACTCGAAAAAATTGTTCACCTGCAACTTTCCAAATTTCTCGAAATATCTAGGGCTATTGACCCGATGCAATCAGGTTTTCGGGCGAAACATAGCACGCTTACTGCTTCCCTTAAAGTAACGACGGATCTCAAATTAGCAATAGATAATAGGGAGATCACGATTGTTGTTCTGTTTGATTTTTCGAAGGCTTTTGATATGGTTAACCATAAGTTACTCCTACAAAAGTTAAGATCTTTCAACGTGTCGAACTCTGTCATCAAATGGTTTAAATCCTATTTCAATCATCGGTCTCACAGAGTTATTAATAGTAGTGGTGGGCTTTCTGACTGGTGGGAGGTCAAGAGTGGGGTTCCTCAGGGCTCCATTCTGGCACCCCTTCTCTTCAATTTATTCACTTCTGACCTTGGAAGTGAACTTCTACATTGCAGCTACCACAAATATGCTGACGATTTTAAAATTTACTTATCGGGACCAATTTCTTCAGTAAGTACATTACTTGTTCTTGTCCAGGAGGATATCGATCGTGTTATCCTCTGGGCCTGGAAGAACGGACTTACTCTTAACCCGGGAAAAACTCAGGCAATTGTTGTCGGACCTACTTCATCTCCGTCGCTTGAAACTCTAGCATCATTTCCATCCCTTCGTATCGAGAATCTCACTATCTCTTTTTCGGAAGTGGTTAAAGATTTGGGATATTTTCATAATCGTACCTTGTCCTGGAAGGAACAGGTACAGAGCATCTCGAGAAAAATATACAGAATTCTACAACAACTTTATAGGAATAAGGACTCTTTACCTATCTCCACACGGATACTTCTGGTTAAGAGTCTAATCTTGCCCCATTTTGACTATGGTTGTTTAGTATATGATGATTTGTCCGACGATTTAAATTTAAAGCTCGAGCGTGCGTTAAATGCCTGTGTCCGTTTTATCTACAATTTGCCTAAATACGAACACATAACACCATACAGACTTAAGGCTGGTCTGCTTAATGTTGCCAAGAGAAGACAATTTTGTATGGGTAATTTGCTCTACACTCTTTTTCAGAATAAAGCTCCTGAGTATCTATTCAACCTCTTCCAATTTGTTGACAGAGACCTTCCAGCACAGTCCAAGCTTCGCGAAAGACATAAAATCCTTAAGATTCCTTTCCACAGAACGTGTCAGCTTCAGAGGTCATTCATAGTAAGAGGTGCCCGGTTATGGGATAAAGTACCATACGATATTAGAAATGCACCTTCTCTGTATCATTTCAAAAATCTCTTTTTCAAATATTTGTACAATACTCCTGGTCCAACCCTCGAAATTACTTACTGGTAAACTCTCATATTTAGTTCTGGAGTATTACATCTTCGACTTTCCTTCTGTCTTCAGTAATTTTTGCAAATTTATATTTATTATAAACACAGCTTATCCCTCTTCATTTCTACATTAACATGCACAAGACCTACTTATTAATCACTGAATGTTAATTACTTCGCATTAATCTCAAACCTAATTTGATACGTATTCTGAGATTTCCTCTATTAATTTTACTTAGTCTATAGATTAAATTATAAGATAAATCAAATATTTTGCTGATCAGTGCCTGCACATATATGTAATAAACGTGTATTATCCTGTTCCTTAGAGGGCTATTTAGCCCTAGGGACTTTTCTTCAATAAATACAAATAAAAATACACTATGGGCCGCCTGGCAGGAGCAAATAGATGGACTCGGGGGACTAGACACACTAGGCTCCAGATTGATATCAGTGCACTGCCGATTCTACAAATAAGGCAAGATAAAATAACAAAACGCATCAACTTTGCCAAAGCTTTCCTCGTCTGCATCCCAAGCAGGGATCTGTGGAAAGCAAGTAGTAACCCGCTCCTTCAAGGGGAAATCTGATATACAGATGGCTCTAGGGGTAAGGGAGGGTCAGGAGCAGGAATGAATGACAGAAAGAGAGGGAAAGGGATAGGGCTCACACTTGGGCGATATGCTATTGTCTTTCAAGCGGAGGTCCTGGCTGTCCTTCGCTGTGCTGAAACACTAATTGAAGAAAACGTTGCTGGCAGACAGATTACGATCTGTTCGAAAAGCCAAGCGACACTAGCTGCAATAGGGAAACCAGACATAACATTAGAACTGGTTTGGGAATGCAAAAAGGCAGTAAACCAACTTGTAGAAAGAAACAATGTGGCTCGCATATGGGTCCCTGGTCACACAGAGATCAAGGGTAACGAAAAGGGGGACCAGCTGGCAAAACGCGGCGCAGCGAGCGAATACATAGAACCGGATCCGGTACTGGAAATAGCATCTTGCTGTGTCGGAATAGCCATTAAAAGCCGGATCCAAACAAAACAACGGGAATATTCGGAACAAATCCAGGGTTGCCGTCAGGCGAAATCCATCCTGGGTTATACCTATAGGATGGACAGAGCTAGGAAAATCCTGAGCTTACCCAAAAACGATATAAGGACAGTGGTACGGACCCTAACTGGGCACAACCACTTGAACTATCATATGCACAAAATGGGGTATAACCCCGCGACAGAGTGCAGGGAAATGCGGCAAGAGGTCTGGGGTCGACTGCTGAGAGCGAATATGTAAGGGTGTGGCACAATAGGCTTTATAGCTTGAGCGCCAGGGGAGCTCTCCATGGGCTTCCTGCCCGTTAGAAATTAAAAAAGTATAGTGGCTGTCATTGAAGGTCTGCTGGAAGCGACTTTAAGCGCATCTACTCTAATGCGCTTAAAGTCGCCTTTAGCATAATTCAATGACAGCCACTATATTTTTAATTTCTAACGCTAAACAATAAACTTGTAATTACGGCATTACCTTCTAACGTAAACTTTAACGTACAATTATAATTGCAACAATTCAGATATTTATTTTGTTTCTTTTATTCATTATAATTCCAGATTACTTTAGGGTCACTTCCTTGCGCTCAGCCGGTCCGCCAGGGCAGGCTATTGTTTGCAAAAGAATAATGTCATTAGGTTAATAAATGTCAAAAAGACTTACCTTCTGTGCACGAATATATTATTTTGTTAAAAAACCATACAAAACACGACAAACCCAAAATTCATGCACACTGAACTTGGAGAGAAATCATTTCATTAGCATGTACCTGTTTCTTTTTATCAAATCATTAAAAAATCTGTTTAATGCATCGCCGCTATTCTTCCATAATTATGTTTAGTTCAATACATTTTCCTATCATTCGAAACACAATAAATTTTCTATTTAAGAAAATTCGAGAATTCAAATTACTGTCGTTCGGAGATTTTTCCGCAGACGGAAAAATGTCAATTTTAACAAAACATGACTTGAGCAAGTTCGCAAGTGGCGGATCTGCAATCGTGTGAAAGAACCCTGAATAATTAGGATCTTAGGGACCCTAGTATAGTAGTAGAGCATATGCGTGTTAAAGTTACTAGAAAAGTAGAGCATATGCATGTTAAATTCCCCACGCGTGAAGTTGTTCGTGTTCAAGAGGAAAAGGTCTATTACTACTCCGTGTATATTTGTTCATTTGACATGTTGGGCATTTGTCCTAAATCTTACTTCTGCCAGAAATTCCGTAGATTTGCGGGCATTGCAGAAATAACTGATAGATGCGGGATCACGCTTGTGAATTCGGTGAAAATCATTGTATAAACAGACCAGCCCCCTGCAACGACTGTACGTGAGCGTTAGTTCACTGGTGCCATCAGCTGGAATGTGAAATGCAGGTGGAAGTTGTAAATACATTCTTATAAAATACAAAAAAGGCTACATATATTGTGCTTCTAATTTAAAATTTATGTCGAATTTCTAAAAAAAAAACATGATATTTCTCATTGTGCCAACAGCAAATTTTGCAGGCGTAACCTGTATTAGTTCCAGTACGAATGAACAAGAAATACTTTTTCACTACCAGGAAGTCATAATTTTGCAGTAAAACATTTACACAGTGGCTTTTTGTTAGGTTTGGCAACTGAACATAATTTGGAAGCAATTTTACTTATTTTTTTGTGTTATCCTGTTAGTACCCGTGTTGGAATTCATAATATAATAGAAGTTATAAATATAATAGATCTTTCTTTAATTGGAAAATTGAATAATTTTGAGTTTTTATCAAATAAAGTTAAAATTTAAACATTTTTTTACGGTAAAAATTTATGTTCAATATGAACTAACTAGTACAATCTTTCTGTTTCCAATAAGACAAGTTGCTATTCGGTCGAAAACAATTTTTCTTTTTAATTATCTGCAAGAATTGTTGAATAAACTTCTCACAGTACAATTCTAGCACGGTTCAGAATTTCTTTTGTTTTTGGGAAATTCAAGAAGTGCGTTTCTAACTAAGACTACTGATCTTACAGAATGGTGGCAGTACACTCCACGCTCCCTTATACGACGCGCTCGGGACCAAGAACATTCCCTTATACGACGGCGCAAGGGGGACCCGGCTAACCCCTTCCACCAACAATCTCATGGGGTCGTGCGCATACGCGTTGAATCCAGTGTCAGTTAGAGCTGGCTCCATAGCTCCATGAATACAGCTTTGTTTGCGAATGTAAACATTGTCAAATTTTGTAGAATTTTAGGTTAATGACATTTTTAAGATAACCCTTATAAAAATTCGTAATAAAAGTGTTCCACTTCAAAACTCATAACTAGTTAATCCTAAAAGCACTATTATACCATTATACTGGTCGTACAATGGAGCGGGCGTATAAGGGAATGTCGTATAAGGGAGCGCGGAGTGTATACTGTTTTCTGTAGATTTTATGGAAAATTTCGTAAGATTTGCGGAAATGCTGTACACAAACATTTCTGTAAGATTTATAGAAAATATCCGCAAAGTCATCAGAAAACCTATTCTCTCACAAATATTTCAAATTACAATATACACCTTCATTGTTTTTCTTTGACTTATTTAGAAAAAGGCTCTTCAAGATTTGAAAGCGCCTAAACCTGAACCCGAGCGTCTACCACAAATTCTAAAAAGGCCAACTGAAGCGAGAGATGCTCGAGAGGTAGCAAAGAAATTGATAAAATCTGGTGTTATCACAGCACCAAAAACTCCAAAGCGTTCAGAACAAGCTTTCAAAAGACCTCGAGGATTAGAGAGAAAGTTAAACAGTACAGAAAAGACAGTCTGCTCTTATCAACCGTTTTCAGCCAGTCAACCTGAGGAGGATGAAACCGAAGCACCCAGACCAAGAGTTAAAGATCTGTACGATAGTTTTGTAAGTGCACAAGACACCGAAGATAAAGGCATTGTGGAAAAGCCAGCGCCTGCAAAGCTAGAAGCTAAGCCTAAAGGCGGAAACACAATATTTGTTTGTGGTTACAAGATATCTGAAGATTTTCTGAAAAAACACTTTCAAACTTTTGGGAATATTATAAATATATCCATGGAAACGGAGAAAAAGTTAGTACTTCATCTATATCATTATAAGATCAGACCATCTTTCCCTTGAGATACTTTTTATAATCTAAATATCTACCTTCTTGCTTTCAGTCGAGGATTTGTAACTTTTGATAAATCTGATGCGGCCGAAAGGGCCATCAATGAAATGGATGGTAGCATGGTTTCTTCTATTCAATTGAAAGTATCGTTGGCAAGACGCCAACCAATAATAGAACCTATAAATGATGCGACCTCTAGTTCAATGTGGTCTTCTGCAGCTGCTAATTATTCCCAGAAAAGTGCACACAAAGATAGACGAGATCTCAAAGTCTACGAAGAGGAACTCTTTCAGTAGTCGTTTTTCCTTACTTTTTCGTTGCCAAGATCATAAATTTAAACACTTTGATCTTTTTAAATTTTAAAATAATCACGATAGTTTGGTATATAGGCAATAGGGTTGGCCGAAAAACCCGAATTTTCGAAACTGTGCACGGAATCGTATCGATGCATAAATCGCAACATGCGCTTACTTCTTTTGCCCAATGCCATACTGTAAACGCCCTATTTCATGCAAAAATCCGTGGCTTCTTTTGCCTATGTCGCGTCAAATATTCGTTTACGAAAATGCTAATAGCGTCCCATGCAAAATTCAGTACAGTTTTTTCTCGGAGTAAAAACGGCTTTGTGCGGATAAGGTGCTTTTAAGGGAGAACGTTGCTTAACATCAAGTTAATAATCTGTTATTAACATCAAGTCATTGCTTTTAAATCGTTTAATATTTGACCCCCGCGAATCGTGATAAAGATTCAATTTTTGACTGATTTTCATGGGCCAAGAAATGACGGAAAAATTGTTGTAAGCAGAGTTTTTGTTCGTTAAAAATAATATAAATTAGAAATTAGAAAAGAATGCTGTTGTAGTGAGAATTTTTTGATAATACGCAAAAACATTTTTTTTTTATTTAATTGATTGCAAATATTTTGAAACTAATTGAAGGCGTACTTTCTGCAATTTCTTCCACCAAAATTAAAGAAAAGTGTCATTATTTTGTTATTGTACAGTTTGTTTCATGATCTGCATGGTGTGAGAATCGTTCAAAAAGGCAAAAATCGTGACTGTGATATAATCCAAAAATTTGAAAACATTTTTGGTTCGTGATAACTAAATCTCTAAATTACATGTTTTTTTGCCTGGAGAAATTTTGAGGCACTGCGACTACACTTACGATTTTCTTTTAAATGTACAATTAATCAAATCTAAAAAATGGCTTTTTGCGCATTTTAAAAAAAGGGTCAAACATTAATCGACTAGAAATTGGTTTTTGGTTTATATTTGGCTTCCCCAAAGGCAACATTTCCGCAGTACGCCGTTTCTATTTTCAAAAATTCGTGTTTCTCGGCCCATCCCAAATATACAAGTTCACTTTTGCTACTATTATTGTGAAGTACATCAAAGGAGTCTATATATAATTATGCATATATATATATATATATATATATATATATATATATATATATTGAAGTTTTTGTGTACACAGAAATCCAGTGAACAGTATATAAGAAAAAGCAAAAGGAAAGACATAGAACCTACTGTGGTTTCATATATTAATATATGTATATTTATCTTTCAATTTAATATAAAATTATATCGATTTCAATAAGAAGTTAATTGTATACCTTGATAATTTCGCATGTGTGAATCTACCCTCCACGAGTATAATTTTCTACGGTGAACACTAAATTGATGTATTTTGCACCATTTGGTTGGTCAAAAAGTCGCCATCTTAAAAAGTGTAAGTATTTCTGGAGATTCTTATTCTTTTCTGAAAAAAATAAAAATAAAATGCCTAGCCAAAATTAATCCAGTCCGATGAAATCTTGCATTCTCTCATCGAGGTCAAAAGTTAAACTCTAAATTTCTTCGTTACTTTCATACTTGAAAAAAACGTTCAGGACATTGTCAGCCTAATTTTTTATGGCAAAGTTAATGATGTTGTGTAATTTTATAGAATACAATTTTTAGACATTTTTTCACAAAATGTACATATTACACTCCTGTCTCTATTCTGTGCTGTCCGATGATGTGCCGGCTTCACGCTTGACTGCTTCTGTCGCCTCAGTAAGGTGTGGATTGAAATGGATTAAAATGTTTTTAAATATGGCAAAAAACAACATTCGTTTCATTTCAAAGTGTCGTGTATTTGGCCGTTGGAGGAATTGTTCGGAATTGCCTTGAGTGCATTTCAAGTCAAAAAGAATTGTTCTGGATTAAAATGTTGACAATTACACTAGAAGGAATTAAATTTACTCTTAACATTTGTCCTCATCTTACGGCATATAACAGGATCAACTTGCCTTCAGTTTATACCCTTTTTAACGGAATTAAAACGTATTCATGTATTGAAAGGAATCATCATAGGATTAAGCAGGATTGAAGTGAGACGCAAATATTTCACGTTCATACGAATTAAAACGTTAACAGAAGAAAACAAAATTCATTTGGATTCAAAACGTTGTGAATGTCGCCATATTTGAAATGATTTTAATGTATTTTAATGAATTCTTTCTTACCGGGTCTCTGAGCGTCCCTTGACGGCCTATACGTTCGCATAGTCCGTGCTGTATCAGAAGTTAATTACATTTTGTTACTCTGGGCGCTGCTGTGCCATATTGTGCCGGTTGACATAAAAAAACGTATCCAATTCTGTGCCGACAAGACCTGAGGCAGGCACCGACACGGTGGTCAGGAAGGACGAATAGGTATCACAAAAATGGCAATGAAATCCGTTTACGGGATGATATTCGGGCACGAATATGCATCAAAAATCCGTTCGAATTAAAATCCTAGCTGATCTTGTTTTCGAGATTTCGTCAAATTACGTATTTTAACTATTTCATCAATGGAACGTAATGAGATGTACCTTAAGTATGCATTTAAATGCTTATATAATTATTATTTGTATACTAGGTATGTGTAGAATAGATAAATATATGTATGTTCAACACCTTTGTGTATGTATATATATATATATATACTTCCGGAACTACGATTTTCGGGCAGCAGTCTCCGTTACGCAATCGTGGCCTGACATTGTTCTCCAAGATTTCGAGAAACGAACTATATTCGTAATCGAATACTCGGCTCCGTCCGAATACAACGTCACTGCAAAGGAGAAAGAGAAACAGGAGAGGTATCAAGACCTTAAAAGAGAGCTGCAACGACTGTACCCAAAATATTCGGTGCAAGTAATTGTCCTTGTGATAGGTGCTCTCGGAGGTGCGAAACTATCACTGGTTCGTAACCTTAAAGCCATACCCGCATGCGAAAAATATGCTGTCATCCTTGGGTCGCTTCGTGTCCTCAAGACACAAGAGGGTTTCGCTGGCTTGCCGTTGTGATATATTTATCTATTCAACACATTCTCATCGCGCGCTTCGCTTCGCTCGCAAGTTTGAGCGCGCCTAGGGCGCGCGCCTGTTGTATCTCGCGCTTCGCGCTCGATAATATATTCACCTCGCGCTACGTGCTCGGACACATTTGCCTGACGCTTTAAGCTCGGTTCCTCTGGGTTTTCGTAGTTCGTGTGCTCGCTATCGCGCGCTTCGCGGGCTAATACTCTCTTAGTTAGATTCATCGTTATGACCTGCTTTTGGTTTAATTATGTACGTTTTACATAGAAAGAGGAACTAATTTACTTAAGGTTCTATCGACCTTAAAGAACACATTCTCATCAAGACACTCGCGCTTCGCGCTCGATATTTAGTTTAAAAATGATGTAAACCTTGCGTTCCACCCTCGTTTCTGTTCATCGTTTAATGGAAACTCGAAAGTTTGAACGCGCTCACGATGCGCGATTTGGTTTTCGCGCTTCGCAACGACAATATGTTATGTTCTATGTTTTTCAGATAAAAATGACTAAATTTGTATTTGATCTAAAATGAAGAAGGAAATTTCTTCACTTCAGCGTACATTTCCGTATCTTTCTAATTAATCATAAAATCAGAAAGATTTCTTCCAACTATCTGAAAAGGGGCGAAAAAAGTATCTAAGTTGTTTTTGGAACATATATATGATAAATTTTCAAATGATTATTGAAAAATGGACTTTTTTTTTTTTTTTTTTTTTTTTTTGGGGGGGTTAAATTTTACACAAATCTAATACCTTCTCTGGATGAGAATGTAAAAATAGAATGAACTGTTCGAATTTTCAAGTACCATGAGCATTAATTATTATCATACCATTAGGACATTTCCCTTTCGGTGTAGGCGTGACTAGCTCGGTTGGAAAATAGTAATGTGGGGAAGGAGGTATAGATTTGTTAGATTGATGTAGAATTTTCGTGTTATTTATTTAAATAACATGTTCGTCCCGCAACACTGCTCCGACCCAGGTGGCTGATCAATCTCTCTAGCGATCACCCCAAGTGAAGAGCCTCACAAAATTGTTATGTGTGGTTCCCCACTTGGGCCCATTAGTGTCCAAGGTCTTTCATTTCGGGCGTTATTCACTCTATTGTCACTCTGTTTACAAACTATTTGTCGCCACACTTTTCTGTCCTGGCATACTTCTCTAGCTTCCTTCACGTCCATGCATTTTTTCATGCAAGCTGTCGTGTTTATATGGCTTCTTATGTCTTCGGATTGAGGTCTCATTCGCACATTCTAACAATTCTTTGGGCGGTCTACCTTTGAGCATGCTGCCATTTACTTTAACTTTATACACTTGTTTGGTCAGTCGTTCATCTTCCATTCTTTCAAGATGTCCGAACCACCTTAACTGATTTCTTTCCCAAATGTCAACTAGTGTCTCTCCTGTACCACATTCTTGGATGATGATTTCGCTTTTCACTTTGTCCATCAGTGTTTTCCCGCAAATTGTGCGCAGAGGTATCATGCCAATTACGTTAGTTTTACTATTATAATTTTCTTAACAGGTCCAGGTCTCGCTACCGTATATCACAGTCGGTACAAATATAGAATTATGTATTGTCATTTTAACTTTTTTTGATATATTTTCACTTCTGAGAATGGACCCTGCTCTACCGATAACCTTCTGACCCTCTTTTTTGCGCCTATCTATCTCCCCCTCTGACTTCCCGTCACTAGTGAATAGGCTACTTAGACATGTGTATGTACTTATCAACTTGTTCTAATTTCTCATCACTTAGGACAATTTTGCGCATTGCCTTATCATCTTTTCCTTCAAATACTATGATTTTTGTTTTATTTACGTTAATTTTCGCAGTTTTAACAATGATATCCGTAGCATAGTCACTGCGCCCTCTATATCTTTATTGCTTATAAGCGCTTCTCAAGTTGCCCTATCTATGCATTCCTTCAACTCATTCTAAAAATCTATCCGCACTTCCGGTTTCTGTAAATGTTCAATCTTGTTTCGCGCTTGTTTCATTTGATTGGTTCTCTTTCTTCTCCATTAACTAATTTTTCCCTGTTACAATTTTTTCTTGTTGGATCCCCAGAATTACTTAGCACCCTTTCTGTATCTGTACCCTAACGTTGGACGCCGACCCATCCCTTCATATCTCCTAGAAGAATGATTCTTTCACAATGATCGCAAGTACTTATTGTATCATTTAAAATGTCCCAGAAGGCGTCTTTGACGTCTCTCTGATCACTATCAACTGGGGCGTAGCACGCTTTGATAAATAATCTTCTGATTCCTACCTTCATTCTAACCCACGGCAATCTGGGCGATATCTCCATGATCTTTGAGATACTGTTTTGCTTCTTTATTCATAATCTAACCGACGCCTTGATTACAATGTGATTCACCATCTACTCCTAACCATATTTTAAAACCGCCTCTCAACACCCCATTTTCTATGTTTCTACTTTCGCAACCCTTTTTCTTTGTCTCTCATACATATAGAATATCTAGTTTCATTACGTGCATAGTTTCTCGTAGTTCTCTTACCTTAAGATTACGGGGGGGGGGGGGGGGGG
>CAKNXH010001950.1:181316-193648 GCA_932178445.1 Andricus quercusramuli
ATTATTGAAGAGCTTTTTCCAACTTTCCATTCAAAATTATACGGTATCTATGAGTGACTTGCAATTTCCGAGACAGAGAAGAACAACGTGGGGGTATGCCTCGCAACTTCAAAGAACGCAGTGGCTCTCATGTTTGTATTTTCTTCGCATTCAACGCAACGTCTCAAAACGATGATCGTGTTGCCACAACACGATGCCATCGTTTTCCCGTAACACTCACAGGAGTGTTCTCCCAAAACTTGCATCGTGTTACGGCAAAACGAAAACTCTCAACACGACGCATCGTGTTGGGAGAAGCGGATTTTTTTCTCAGTGTACGAAGACCAAATTCTCCTTACCAAGAGTTCTAAATCATAGCATTCCCGCCCTTGGGAAAATTTCCAAATTCACAAACAGATTCTTTTCCCGGATCAACGATCAGGTCGTTAAGGTCGACATTTCCTACAGGAATGCTCCGTTTCCTGTAAAGATGTGACCGGTTCTCCGTTGGATGATTACATTTAGTTGTCGAATCGCAGATCAAAAACTCCGGTACCACGGACTTAGGAAATTATATTCGACCCGATCAAAGTAACTCCTCCTTGCACCCTTCTCCTTATATGGCCAGAAACGGATGCATCAGGCCTCAAAATCCCTCTTTATCTCTCGCTCTAGATCACTTTGCTGAAGACCAAGCTGCACTCTAAAGTTACTGTCCCTCCAGGGTTAGCAAACTTATTCCTAATACATTCAAGAGAACCCATAGAAAGTTGACTTCCAAGATGGAGGACCCACTGCCTAACCTATGTCATGATCAATCATTCGAACCATACACGGAGAAAAAGGTCTAGTTGGGCTTACTAGATGAATCTAGTTACGCGCGTCTAGTAAATTTAAGGCAGAAGTTTCGTTATTCTTACTCGATGTCTTGTAAGTAGTCTAGTAGATTTAACCGAGACGTCGTGTTATGGCAAATAGTGTCCATAACTAGACATCTAGTAGCGCTTTGCCCCCCACTAATGTCTTACTCCCTTCGTCGCTCCCTCCTACACCCTTTACCTACACTTTCTCTCCCTCCAGCCTGCTTCTAATTTTCGGAGTCGTCACCTCCAGTTTCCTCCAGCCTCTTGCATTTCTGTGTCCCGTGCGTTATTCTGACCATTTTCAGAATGGCAAGAAGCGAGAAGTGACGTGTTTTTATTTTTGTTTCTATTCGCGTGTATTAAAATAAGTAAATTCCGTGATGATACAGTGGATAATCTGTTGGCCTTGTGGAACCTTTTCTCTTACAAGGCTATATTTCAAGAAACCTAAACTATCTTTTTCTTCAGCGTAGCCGCCATGTTGTTCTGAAGATAATGATTTAGGCCGTACGTTTTCTTCCAGTAATATAAAATCATACCTTTGGCCAGTGTTTAATAAACGAACTCCATTTTTATTGTGCTGTTTATATTTTGAAACCTGTCTTAAAGATCCTCAAAACATACTTATTTTCCTAGAAAAAACTATTTTCCAACAGTTTACATCTGGTAAATTTTACCAGAAAACTAGTTAGACTACCTAAACACGGAGATGTAAGCCTAACTCAACGTTTGCTTACTTTTACTAGACAGCTAGTTAGCACTACTAGCCATGGAAGTTTTTGCCATACTAGATGTCTGGTAACTTGTACCAGATGTCTTGTAATTCTAACTAGACAGTGTTTAACTAGACTGTCTGGTGTGTTTAACTAGACGGCGTGTTGGTTCATATTTTACTAGACTGTCTAGTACGGCTAACCAGAATCCTTGTTACCCTAACTTGACATTTTTCTCCGTGTAAGAGAGAAGCAATATCGACCCAGGGTGAGCGACCGAAAAAAAGCCCCCGAAGGCGGGCTTTGGATCGCACGAATTCTTACAAATTCACCCTGACTCAATGTCAATTCAAATCTCGTAAAGCCTCCTTTCCTACATTTTTCTGTGATCAACTTAAGACTCGGAAATAGCGGATTATTACGCCAGTATTAATTTCGCATGGTAAAAGGCTGAGTGAGCATGTCCCTTCCAAGACTGATGGTTGATCTCATGCACACCAGGACAACCGCCAATGCCCGATACTGCACCCTATTCTGAATCACTCGCATTCTCTTAAAGGAGGTCCTCTCATTCAAGACAGGCCCTGACAAGATTGCGGTAGATCATTTTTATGACACGATCGAGTACCCCAGGTAACCCTAGCTAATAATACATAATATTACCAGCACGATGGGTGTTACCCGCAATGTACTTAATATGAGGTACTTAGGAGAGCCGCACATCGAGGAGTATGCCCATGTACAGAAGGGTGGCCTGACAAGCGAGCACATGATCCTCTATTCTGAGAGAGATGTCCTCCAAAACCAACTGCCGACTTTTGGGAACTGAGATAGATAACCCCAGGCTCTTTAGCCAAGGAGTAAGCATCTCGGCCACCATTTTGAGAAGAATAGATGGTGCAGTGGTATCCTCACCGCTTATTATAAGATGCAGATTATCCGCATATTAAAAAGGCCTTACCCTATCCGGAAGGTAGACCTCAAACTTTCTAAAATTTAGATTGAAAATTATAGGAGATGAAACTCCACCCTGCGGAGCCAACCCCCGTAATTGTCATCTTAAGCATTCTGTTCGGAACACCCAGCTTTGGAATATTATGAAAAAGCATAGCGCACTATGGGCCAGGTGACCTCGAATTATGGCCAAAAACAAAGTCTGGTATAATAGGCTATATAATGCAACAACTAATATATTTTTAAATAATTTCATGATATAAAGTTTTTTTTTCATGCAGATCATGCAGAATGGCATGAAAAGCAGGTGATTCGATCTTGAAAAGTTCCTCTATCTGACGATATATTACACAGCGGTCTCCATCCATTGGTTTCCGTACAGCAGCTACGTTATCTGGTGTCACTGCCTCGGCCGGCCAGCCTGGATGTGACTGGTCCTCTAGTTCAAAACTTCCCCACTGGAATTCTTTATAACACCGAAAAGCATTCGCCCTGGATGGACAATAACCACTTAATGCTCGTAACATTTCTTCTAGACTTTGATCGTCGGTTAAACCTCGAAGAAAATTATACCGGAGAATCACACGGTACTGCATGGGTGTCCCTTCGTCCATTTTTTTTACGCTTTACACTCACTTTCCTCTAAATCTATTACGCGTAAGCTATTAGCCTTTGTTATAGTCCCTTCTTTTTCTCTGCTCTTTCTCATCACCCTACTTTCACCCTTCCCTGTCACTTCAGTACTCGGAGTCACAAGACTTACGTACTGACCTATGTAGATGAATGTCGGCCGGAACAGTATGACGAGAGACCAAGACATCCTGAAGCCTACGCAATACACAAGAGTTGGGGTCTGTTAATACTCCCGAGTTCTTTGAATCACTCCTCGAGACAAGATGGCCAACTGTTCTCTGTATCTTAGTTAATCTGATCGAAGGGTTCAACGTTTTACGGAATTCTATGAAAGAACGGAACTTCGGCCTGCCTGGATGCTTCGAGTGGCACGGTGATGCCTTAGCGGCGCATCGCAACTTTTGCTACAGCACAGTCGAGATCTGCACCCACACTCTTACAGACTATGTACACGCATACATACCAACGTCATGCAACGGTCGCAGAAGTGATCACGGCAAAGCTGCGCACGAAGCCTACCACGTGCCTCTGTAGTCTTTTCCCAGTGCGCCACACTTCAAAGTTTGTGTAGTACGTTGAACGACGGAGCGGGGAGCGCGGGAGAGTGCAATGTTGCCGCACTGCCTCTTGTCAGTATCTCGTGAACCAAAAATTTCATCAAATTTGTTGTTTCGATTGGATTTTTTGCGAAAAATATGCGGCTGAAATTATCCGTTATTCGCTTATAATGACTGACTTTGATGTTAATTATTTCGATTTCTAAACTGGCGATTCAATTTTCACTTTACCGTTCGATAGATCTCGGTGTCCTTCTTATGCGGGTTGAATTTTAGACATTTTTGTAATAAGCCGTTTTTTCCGACGAATACCTTGAAGTGTTCGTACATAGCAGATGGTCTAATACCCTCCCTGGCTTCAGCCACCAAGTCCAGGATTCGATCCTCCACGCGTTTGCGGAACAAAAAGTAGTCAAGAGACTTAGTGTTAAATCGTCGAGAAAATGAGTTAGTCATGGACAGAGAGGTATGAATACTTCCGTGTATCAGAAGGTGCTCAGATCCAAAGGAATCATCTATAACTTCTAGGGAAGCTAGGTGAGATATGGACGAAGACAAAAACACTTAATCTAGACATGTCCTGAAGAAGAAAAAAGGTCGGATTTGAATCATTTAGAGAAATAAAGCATGATTCAAAGTAGCCAATCCATAGGCACAGTTCCATGGATATGAAAATAACGATATCGACAACCTCAATATCTTCTAGCCAAAAGCTCTTAGAATCAGAAGACTATCTAATAGTTCAATCTTTACAAAGATGGAAGTACCATCCCCCCTGCTACTCAGGGTATCACATATATGCGTTATGTAACCGGGATTTTCCAAAATACTATCCGGAGTAAGCTATGTCTCAGTAACAGAAAATATGGCCAAATCTAAGCTAGACAATACAATATCTAATTTAGAACGCCTCTTGAGAATAGTAAAGGCATTCCAATTACTAAACCTAAATAATTTAGGCCCACGGAAAGCTGTATCTACATGGAAGGACGCCCGGCGTGAAACGCCGACTGTGTCTCTTTCTGCCGGGTGCTTTACTTGCGAAAGAAAGAGACATGGTGTTTTACGGCGAGTGCCTGTAGAGTCCCATGTAGATACAGCTTAAGCAAAACACTTCGTCATAAATTTCTTATAACAAATTTTTCGCCACACATCCCTATCCTGACATATATATTTCGCTTTCTTTATATCGATTACATACTTTTACCATTCTTTCTTTGATCTACCTCTGGGTACGCTACCATTCATTTCACCTAAATACATTTGTTCGTTGAACGCCCTTCATCCATGTTCTTAACATAACCGAACCATTTCAACAAATTTCTTTCACTCTTATCAATAATCAGTGTTTCTTCTACACCACTTTTTTGAGAATCCACTCATTACTGACTTCTTCATTATCGTTTTACGCAAAGAGGATGCAAGCACAGAATTATACAATATTGCAATTTTAGCATTATTTTCCTATAATCTTCCTACCCTCGTTCATACATCTGGATATCTCTCCATATCTCTTTCCGCCAGAACAGTAAATAAAAAAAGAACCAAGAAGAAATATCGTATCCTTGTCAGTGACTCAGCTGCCAATTGAGACGAATTCTTGGACACTGATTCAAGTTTAGATTGAGTCAAATTTTTCGAAACCCACTCCAGTTAGGATTGAACAGAGTTTTAATTATACTGTTATATCAAAGCGCTTCGCTGGGCGTGATGCAATTCAATTTACTAAATTATTTTTTGCAAGGCTACTAACTAACTAAATGCATCTGTATATTATTATTAAATTGATTTATTAATGGTGAAAACCGATTTTTTTAAATTCCAAAATTTCTGTTTCACCAAATTATAGTAAATTCCCGAACTTTCAAATTCACCCCAAAAAATTTAATTTAATGTTTTTTATCTGTTGGAATAATATTTTATTTTATATCGTGCATGCTGCATAGATTTACAGTAAAAAGAGCTGCGGTTCAAAATTGTAAATGTGTAAGTATGCTTCTAAAATAAAAGTGATTTTAACCGATTCGAATATTAAATATATATTTTTTTAATTTGTAACTTCGGTAATTTATCAATTTTGGAAATTTGAAACTTCGGGTTTTAAATGATGTAATTTTGGGAATTTACTAACTTCGCCAACTGGGCGTTTCTGAATTTTCTTATAGAGCGCACTATGGGCCAGGCGACCGAAATTTTGGCCAAAAAATAAGTATGGAATTTGAAGACAGGCTACTATTGATTGTTTTGTATATGGTTAAAAGTACTTAAAACCCGATTCTTACATATATATGCAATGTATTATATGCATTGTTAATATCAATCCGTGTTGTGTTGATCGTGGGAAATCATGTAAAATCAATAATGTGCGATATAATAAGTAATATATTTTCAAAATATTTCTTAATATACATTTGATTAAATACATTTTTGGTTCAATGTGTCTTGAAAGGTTACGAAATGACTGCAATATCTGTAAAACATTATACAGAGATACAGAAGTATATAGTATGCATAATGCATCTAGTCGCCAATTGATACTTTTCACAAGTGCGCGCTTTCGATTCTCTCCACCCCGGAACTTTACACCCAAATGAGAAAAATGAGGTACCATTTTATTCACTGTGATGTATACTTTGAGCCTGATATGCTTTATTTTGCCCGTTTTCACTTGCAAAAGAAAAAATTTGCTTCAAGCAGCCGAGCGCGCGAGCTTCTTCCCTGAACCCACGCGAACGTTCAATTCACTCTTTACTCCACCCATTATAGAGAAAATCTGAACAATTTTAATATTTTGACATACAAACAATCATCTTAATTATTGTAAAGTAATTAAACTTAATATTATTAATAATAATGAATCCAGAACCATTTTG
This sequence comes from Andricus quercusramuli, assembly GCA_932178445.1. Lineage (NCBI taxonomy): Eukaryota > Metazoa > Arthropoda > Insecta > Hymenoptera > Cynipidae > Andricus > Andricus quercusramuli. The sequence continues at coordinate 187,889 of CAKNXH010001950.1, forward strand.
TGAGAGACATGGGTTCTTACATTAATCCAGCACCACATTTTGTAAGAGTTTGAATTTGGAGTTTTGTGACTACATATTCATAATCAGCGACCACAAAGACCCCCAAGTAACCACTTTTAGCTAAATCCGCCATAGACTTTTCAAAATCTTTGCCACCATACTGAGTCCGCCATTTTGAATTTCGAATTTTTGACTACATATTCGTAATCAGCGACCCCAAAAACCCGCGAGTAACTATTTTTAGTCGATTCGATATATGTTTCAAAATCTTCGCCGCCATATTGAGTCCGCCATTTTGAACTTTTGACTACATATTCGTAATCAGCGACCCCAAAAACCCCCGAGTCACTATTTTTAGTCCAATTCCATATATTTTTCAAAATCTTCGCTGCCATATTGAGTCCGCCATTTTGAATTGGGCATTTTTGACTGCGTATTCGTAATCAGCGACCCTAAAAACCCCCGAGTATCTATTTTCAGCCGAATCCGTAGACTTTTTGAATTTTTGCCAAAATTTCGGTCGCCTGGCCCATAGTGGAGCGGGGAAATTAGACTCTTTCCTGAAAAAAACAGGAAAGTTATTTTCTCTTCACAATTATGTCCGTGAAAGCATTCGAAATGATTACCAAAAAAAGTTCCCCATCGACTTGCTTACGCATACACCCTATAACGGGGTTTTCCAATTTTGCCGTGTTTCAACCGTTAACCACGATCTGGCCGGAGATGGCTCAAGAAGGAAACCCTATTTTAAAAATGGCTGCCACTTAACTGCCCGTCGACCGCGACACAATCACCGAAAAAAGCCGAGTCCGTGGGTCGCACTCTTTCGACCCACGAAGCTCCTTGATTATTTATCGAAGGCGCCAGATAGGGATATCCCTACCCGAGCCCCGTTGGACCCGCTCCTGTCACGACTGGCAGGTCGAATAGCTCACTACTTCTGTAAGATAGAGGGGTGGGAACTTTAGAATGAGAGAGAATTTGCTGTTGTGTATCACACTTAAAAATTCATTTGAAACAAGGCTTTCATTAATTCTAAAAATTTTTACATACGACCTAACCTAAAAGAAATTATATTCATTAAATAACTATTCCCGTGTGTTCTCAAGAACAACTACTTGAGACTTCGTACATAACCTACTAGATTAATTTAAAATACTGCGAGAAAAATATAGTATTTCCGTGGACAGAAACAACGGACTATCCCCTCCAGAGAAGCCCATTGCGTTCCCAAAATAGCCGCCCGAGACACCCACGTGTGGCACTTAACGCCGTGCGGCGCTCCTTGTCGCGTGCACACTTTTTTGTAGGTTGAGAAACGCACGCCTCAACTAGGCTATAGTTGGACCCTGAATCGAGCGTTCCTCAAGTCTCCAGGGGTCGAGGGGATCTCGACCAGTCTCAATAGGGTCATCCACTAAATTTTTTTTATTTTTGCATATTAAAGTATATGCTCTAAAATCACTAATAATACCAGCATAGGGTGAAAAAAAACTTTTTTTGGAATTTATATTTGAAAAAGAAAAATTTGTACACATTTAAAATTCCTATTTCTTTCGCGCCCATTCCGCCATCTTGTGTGACGTAGCTAGCCGCCAAACACTTGTAAATAAGCCGGGCGATTCACGTTTTTTCCATGAAAATGCAAAAAAATCAGCGCTACCATTGGTGTTTTGTGCCTCAATGCAAGAAAACGTCTGTCAAAAATCCAGGAAAATTATTTATATCTATACCCAAAGGTGAGGAATGAAAAAAATGGTACAAAATTGTTCTTCGGGACATTTGCCCTACCGCATCTTTAACGCCAACAGCATATGTTGCAAAGATCATTTCAACAATACAAGTAAATATTTTTATTTCGAATAGAAAAATATATTTAAAATATGCTTTTTTGATAACATAAAGTTCGTAATTGACTACTGATGTTCAACGGTGTTATATATATGGGGTGCCGGCATGTATGTGAGCTATAACCTCGAGAAATCAAATAGTTTATTCACGCAACAAGTATTATAAAATAAAATATTTATAAAAGTAATCATAAATCTTATAATTATGAATTTTATAACAATTTTTAAAAAAGTATTCGTGAAAGTATTTATAAAAGCAACTATAAAAAAGTGAGGTCAGGTTTTCTGAATTCAATATTGCATGTATGATTGTATGTTACGATTCGCCTGAAGCAATTATCATTCTAAACTAATAAATTAAATGAATAAAAATAAGTATTTCAAAAACTTATCGTCATTTATGCCGTTTACTTATTTTTTTCGCTTTCACTCCTCGAGTGACAGCAACATTGAAACTGTAGCACTTCGCGAAGAAATCGCTAGTCATAAGTGTACTCACTTTTGGCAAATTATCCAAACTGGCTTTAACGTATCTAGGCATATTGATACTTCATAAAAATAAACTCTTTTTGCCAAAAAACGTTGATAATTAATTATTTCGATTATTTTTATCAAACTGACCATGTATTTTGTTCGGTTTTAGCGGCTGGTGACATCACACCACGTGCTTCAAGCCGTGAGGGCGCCACATGCTTTTTTTATAAATCGACATTTACGGTGGATATTTTATCACTTTTTTATAAATTATTATAAATTATTAAACAAACGAAATTAAGTTTTAATTTCACATTTCAATTCTTTGGGAGTCAGAGTTTATAAAAAACTCAACTGTAAGGCAAACAAAATTTTTGTGGATGACCCTATTAACCCTAATTAACAAGAAAGGCACACACACGGATGTAGACTGGAAACACAACTACAAGCAAGAAAGATGGAACACCCAGCTAACACAGTTACTAGTCCGAATAGTCACATGATTGTAACAAGATTCAGAAAACCAGTCACTGGTGACTTCCCTGCTGGTCACCCAGTGACAATATATTTCTCACTCAAAGTAGTAACAAATTACAAGCAAAGCAGGTAACATTATCCCGCCATTGTAATCACATGCTTGTAACAAAGTGATGTTTGGAAACGAAACGTGCAATGACAGCTTAACCTCAAAATATATATCGTTTCGGAATTATAATTATGAATACTTTTGCAAAAATGTTGGAAAGGGACATAATTAAACGATAAAAAAGTTCCAGAAAAGTGAAATAATATGTGAACATATCTTTTATAAAAAAACAGATATTTATCAGCTGAACCCTTACGAAAAAGAAATTACATTAGAGGTTAGACCCAAAATGTATATGTATAAATGAAAATTAAATAACTAAGTAAAATATTGATATTGTAATAAATTCTTTCTATACAAAATAAGTATAATTATTATTATGTTTAAATTATACAAAAATATAAACAAAATATTCCAAAATCAACGTAAAAGGTATTTAAGTTTGCACTTTTAAATTGTGCGGGAAATCACAGAGCCAATGAATTCCTTGCGCATGCGCACGAAGTTTCTCGTTCCGTAAGATCGCTGCCGGCTGTTACCACCATGTTACTAGTCTGGCAGGAAACGGTTGCAAATAAGCCTCCCTAGTAAACTACGGCGATTATGCCTTTACCTGCTAGTACACTGACATACAAGTAACAATCCCTCTGATAACATGCGATCATTCAGGAACCTTTCAGGATGGTAACAGGTTAGCTGGGCACCTACCTCGGAGCCATTGAGCCAGCTTTCTCTCGGTATTCCATTCCTACCGTCCGGATATTCTGAATCTCAACCTCGGTCCGTCACGACCTTTCCTTCTACCAAAGATATTTTACCTAGATGCGGCAAGGGTCAGGAGTGGGGATACCGAAAATATATAGCTAACTATTTTTCGTCTATGGGGACGGCGATTTGTCAAGCTCAGCTGAGAGGGCAGCACCGTGAGTGGTGATGTACCTTGTACACAAGAACAAGGCATTATCTATGGTTTCCTCAGTTTTTCGATATTGGAAATCGATTTGCTCCTTTATTTGTACACCCAAATGCCACATGCAGACCTGGCATTTCGAAAATAGTGCTTGAAGCAATCACCTCAAAGCTGCGTTATGAAGGACTGATATAATTGGAATAGCAGATGTTACCACCGTTGGAGCCGTCGTCTTGTGTATCGCCAGGCGCACTAGCGACCCTAGCGGCCGCAAGTGTCAGTCGCCGTCCCCATATCGAGGTGCTGCCCTCTACAACTTTTCATTGTTTCCATAGCAACCGCGTCAAAGCGTGTGAATGAGTCACCGTCAATGATGAGAATGAGTGAGCCCACGAATATCCAGGAAGTACTGTGATTTGAATTATGTACTTCTGGTGAGTGAGCAGAAGATTTAGAGCATGAATGGATACAAATAAGTGGAATTTTATATTGCAGTAAAATATTAAATTTACGTAGATCAGCATACATAGATTATATACCAGAAATGTTCAATTTAATTTAATTTTAATTAAATTTGAAGCGTAAGTTTTGCAATTGAGGCGGGTTGTCGCGGCAAAAGCATGAAGATCCATCGAGATACATTTTTCAGGAGAGAGAAAAAACCTTCTCAAAAATTGAATTCATAAAAAAAATGAGAAAGTACATTCGAGATTTGATGGAGCTCTACAGATCTCAATAAACAAAATTTTAAGAAAGTAAATTCTTTTCGAGATCGGTGAAAACCGTGTAAGTCCATCGGATTTTTTTTTTTTTTAATGTTTCTTTAGGCTGAATTTCTAATAGCATAAAAACTAATAGAAGAGTTTTCATGAAAAACATTTATTTTTAAATTGTTTAACAAGCGAGATTCGGAAAAAATAATATTTCCATTCGATTCTACGGAAGAAATTACATCAATCATATGCATTTCGCAATTTTGTATGGAACCAATTGGTGACGAAGTATAAATAAACAATTGAATGTTATAGAATTTGTATTTATACTCCATAACATGTTGGGTGGAAAAAAAATTGTCCAATACATGGACTTATATGTAATTTTTTCAGTAGAATCGAATGACGCTATTAGTTTTTCCGTATCTTGCAATTTTAAACAATTTGTTTAAACAAAAATTGTTTAAACAATTTCAAAGTTCAAATATTTTTCATCAAAATGTGCGGTAGAATTTTAGAGAATTTTTGAGCCAATCAAACGTGTTTTTAAAAAAGGTGCAGTTCACGGTTATGCCGTGACACCCTTCAATATTGCATAATTGGAAGTCTTGTAATTTTAATGAAAAAAAACTGCTTCCGAATAGAAATCTTTCTGAATTTGACTTTTTTATCTGGATCGGCTTCACATTGAAGGAATAACCGTAAATGCCGAATATATAAATTGACGAAGAATAGAATATCAAATTATAAATTCTCAAATTTTAAACTTTCCAGAATCCAAAATTGAATTATATAATTTTCAAATTATATAAGAAACGAATTATAAAAGTTATAAATTATTTAATTCCCCAACTAATTAATATTCAGAAATTAAAATTTGCCGAAAATATATTTTAAGGTAAATAATTCATTAAATAATTAGGTAAGTAATTTATTAAATATTGCAAACTTCTTTGAAGTATCTAACGTCGGGATTGATAAAATAATTTATAATCATGTCAAATATTTAATCATTAATTTACTAATTATTGAAATTTCAATTGCACGAATTAAAAAAATGTAAGTTAGTTTAATAATTCGTTATTTGAATAATTTTGAAATCATAGAATTCGATTTGCAATTTAAAATTTTATTTCTTTGGATTAACTTTAGATAAAAATCATAAAAATCGAGGGAAATTGTTTTAAATATTTTCAGAGTGCTTGTTGAAATATAAGAGTTTCTTTT
>CAKNXH010001950.1:198648-218468 GCA_932178445.1 Andricus quercusramuli
TAAGAGTTTCTTTTCACAGAGCAAAGTTCAAAATTCAAAAAATCATTTCTGAAAAATTATAACTCCTACCGACTGCATTTTTTGTAACGTTTTTTTTTTATTTTCAAATTAATTTTCCAAACAAAGAAAAGATTGAAAAGAGCATTCAATAATTATTCTTCTCCAAATGTATGTAATGTAATGGAATGTAAATGTATTAATTTTTTTTTATTTTGTAATTTTTCTTCGTGAAAAGTTACCCTAAGAAAAAAAATTCCAGTTTAAAGTTTTCATAAATTGTCACTCCTGTTTCCAATTGTAAATTTAATAATTAATTTACCTTTTTTTCCTTATAAAATATATATTTATATAAATAAAAATTAAATGTTAATACGTACCTGCTTGCAAAAAATAATTTTGCCTAAATACTTTCATTGACTTTTAACGTTGTCAATAATATTACTAATTGGTTAATTAGCTGAATATTATATTTAGGTATTTTTTAGTTTTCTATCTTTTCAATAGAAAAATGAAAACAGAGTGTATATATATATTTTTTTTGCATAAAAATAATTTTTTAAATTGTCCGGAATATTCACGTAAAAATTCGAAGTATTATACTTTTTACGAATGAAATAGTCGAAGAAAACATTTTTTGATATTATATTAAAGTATTTTTTAGTTTTCTTTTTTTTTTAAATAGAAATATCAAAATGGAGTGTATATTTTTTTCTGCATAAAAGTGTTCCTTTAAATTGTCCGGAATGTTCACGTGAAAATTTGAAGTATCCTTTTTAGGAATACAATATTAAAAGAAAACGTTTTATTTTTTAAGTTTTCATAAGTTTTCATGATAAAAATAAAAAGATGGAATTTCAAGGTTAAGATTTTCAATCAATATCTTCAATTACTTCCATTCTATTATTATTATTGATTCAAGTACAACCAACAGTAAAATTTGTTATACGATGATAAAATTATCCCATTCTTTCTATATCTAGATTTTATACCGAATTTTTTCTATCATCCTTTCAGTGACTTGCTCATTCTTCAGTTATATAACACTATATTTTAATTTTTTTCAGTAATACGAATAAATTAAATATACTTAGAATATTTTTAAATGAAGAAAAGTTAATTTTAGTCCTCAAGAATAAATGAATAATCCATAATAATTAAAAAATTTCAAATTCCCGCTCGAATAAAGCAGTATTTAATATTTATTTTTTCTTGTATTTTTTACGTGCTTTAGTATTTTATTGCAATTTACAATTTTATTTATTTTGATTAACTTCACATAAAAATCATAAAAATTGTGGGAAATTGTTTTAAATATTTTAATAGTACTAGCTGAAATCTAAGAGTTTCGTTTCACATAGCAAAAACTCAAAATTCAAAAAATGATTTATAAGAAATTATAATTCCTACCGACTACATTTTTTGTAACGTTTTTCTATTGATGAATCAATTTTCCAACAAAAAAAATTGAAAAGAGCATTTAATAATTATTTTTGTCCAAATTTATTAATTTTTAAAATGTTGTAATTTTTCTTTGTAAAAAGTAACCATAAGAAAAAAATTCCGGCTATTCAACTATTCAATGTTCAAAACTTTTAATTTAAAGTATTTTCTAACCAAACTAAAACTCTTCAATATAGAATTACAAATAGACATGTCTATTTGTACAATTTTAAATGAAATATTCAAGGAAACATCATAAGAAGTAAAAATGGAATTAGAGTGAAGAGAATCAAAAGTCAAAATTAAATTTTTACTGATGCAACATTTTAGTTTCGATTACAAAACTTTATTATGAAATCACTGAATACTTTAATTACAATTTTGAAAACAGATTATAGAATTTATTCTGAATAATTATGTAAGTAAGTAAATTCGCGCAAAAAACATCGATTACCAGAAAAAAAGAAGAAAGTTTAGAAATTGAAAATAAAATTTCAATACATACCTGCTTCAAATAATACTTTTTTCTTAAACATCTCCACTGACGTTATATTTTTTCTTTTCAATAATCTTTGAAAACCTTTATAAGGATTTTTGCGAAAACTAACAATAAATCGTAGTTTATTAAATTAATTATTAATGTAGGGACTAATGAAAAGTGAAGAGATAATAAATACACAAATTAACGGATTCCGAAAATATAATTTCCTGAATTATTAAATCTCTGAATTTTAAAATGACAGGATTTTAAATTTACCGCAAAACTAAAAATCTCAATAATCTCCGAAATTAAAATTTACGGAACTAATAATTGTCCAATCATCAAATTCTACGAAGTTTGTTGATTCCCGAAATTGAATATTGACAAAAATGAATAATTATTATTTAATATTTCTTTAATAACTAATTGTTTATTTTCGTCAAATCATAAATTTCGAAAAGTTGCAAATTGTATGGAAATTTAATGTTTCGTTAATTATATAATTAAAAATTGTATAATGCAAAAATTATAGAGGAAAGTGCTCGAATTTGATATACCAACTCCTTTTCGATGGATTGCCGAGATTCTATGAACCGAAATTCGACCAACAATAGGTCATTCGAAATGTTATTTAATTACCTTTCGGATGGTTCGATTAATTTTTTCATATCGTCAACAAGTCTTTTTTAAATAAAGATTTTCCAAAAAATGAGTTTTTCGAAAATCGGTAAATAGTGGCTCTAATTTGATATACCTATAAAAACATCGAAATACATGAAAAATATGCAAGTTCCCGATATGAAACTAATTATTAATATTATTTAGGATGATACAAAGTATAATCGAATCTGGTCTCTGACATTCTGAAATCTGCAAAGAAGACAAATTGGACAGTAGGCGTTAGTATACACACTACACTCGTCATTGTTAGGATCACATGAATTCACACTAAACAAGCACAGTCATACACACACATACGTGCATGAATACATGAACCCATTTTTTAATATTCAGGGAGCTGAATAATGTCTAACTGTGATTTTCTGGTATATCAAATTCGAACCACCCGGTACAAAATGTTCATGTTTAAAAAGCATAACCCCTAAACAGAAGCATCTCCATATCTACCGAGCAAAACTATTCTACTAACTCTACTTCACTACTACATACAACATTTATAGGAAAAACTACATTCGCGGAATAATGAATAAACATTTAAGACTTCCCTGGAATGAACCCAGGATAGCCGATTTTTTATTTTTCTGTCTCACACCTTTTGTGATGCGAATGAAACAGTGAAACTGTCACTATTTTTTACTGCACTGAAAGAAATTTTGTAACAATACTTGCTATTTCAATATTCATAATTGATATAGTCGATTACGATTTGGGGAAATCGTGTAGATATACAAATTATTGTTAGCGTACTTACGCAACTTTACAATTAAAATATGAAAACTTAATATCTTGAGAACAAGAATTGGTGTATTCAATAGCAAAGATTGATATTTTATGTATTGAAACGCAGAATAATAAAAATTGATAGTGATATTATCAAATAATATAAAAACAATTACAGAAATTAATAGTTTGAGTTACATCCCAGATAGCACAACAGTTTGCGACAAACTTGCCTCAACCTTGCGATGCAAGGTTCGGAAGCTTGCATCGCAAGGTTCAGGCAATCTTCCAGCAAATAAGAAAATGTCCGCCATGCGGCAATATTGCGAAGCAAGATTGAGGGAATATTGCATGGAAAAGTTGCTGAAAGCTTGATAAACAATATTGAGGGAATATTTTGTGGCAAAATGCTTCGAATATTGCCTGGGAAAGTGGCTGAAAGCTTGATGAACAATATTGAGGGAACATTTTCTGGGAATGTGCGTCGAAGGTTGTGCATCATTATTCAGGGAATATTTCCTAAAAATGTTCCTGGATGGTTTTGCAAAATTTTTTCTTATCTCTACGTAGTAAATTGAAAGGTAAGTGAGAAAAAATTAATTAAATTTCGATATAATATTTATTGTTATTGAGCAATCAACAGGATTATGTGTTTACATATTTTTTATACATGTGTCACATATATTGTCACCGTTCCTATGGAAGTTATATAAAAACGCATAATAATTATAAGTAATAATAGCAGTGTGGTTACTAATATGACGAAAAAATCCTTCACATTTGAAGCATTCAGTAAGAGCGGAAAATTGAATGTTTGAAATATCAAAAGGTATACCCTGAAAATGGTGTTCTGTTCTAACTTGAATTTTAAACAATATAATTGACATTCTGATTAATTGAGACAAATTTTTCAAAAGGGCGAGATGGCATTGCGCTCGAGCCAGAAGAATCTATGCCCACTTATTTGATCCATAGCCTCAATTGTGATGAGCTTCATTTATTAAATATTTTAGGCACAATATTGCATAAAGTTGTCAATTTAAAATTTTTCATTCTTAAAGGCAGTAAAATAAAATCATGAATTTTAACCGTTATCTTTTAAACCTTGCGATACTAAATTATTTGCATCGGCAGGAAATGGGTCAAATTGGTTTCTTCAAAGTCAGTAGAGTTATTTAAGAAAAAGTTGATCAGAGTAAAAAAATTTCAATGCTGGCGTGCTTCAAATAAGCGATACAAAAGTAAATTTGAAAATTCCTAACGTTTCGAAATTGAAGATTTATACATAAATGAGGCTTGTCAGTTATATTTTTAAAATGAAAGCCGTCAAAATTGAACAATTTTAAATTGCTTTTACTATTTTCGTATCAAATTCTGACTCGAAGCTCAGTTACTTAACAACGATGCTGACTTTCAGGTACATTCGACTGGACTGTCTTTTATAAAATATAATTATATTTCATATTATAGTCTTACGTTTCTGTACTCGGACAATTTTTCTTGCAAAACTACATCAGTGCTTCTTTGCCTTTGAATTTTTCGTGTACAATTTTAAGTAAGCCTGCCTTTTTGACAGTCCCGTTTTGTTCTCCACAGTGGGGACAAATTGAAGTTTTCTTGGCCTTTTCGAGAATTTGTTTTCGTATAACTTTTCAACTTAAGTAATCTAAATTGGGATTCAATACGCGGGGTAAGTAAGACCTTTTGAGATATTTGGTTAACAAGACGGAGGCGCATTTCTGTAAACATTAGGAAGAGATAACTGAAGTTTTAATCTTAAATTTAGGTTAAATTAAATTGAAGAACATGAGATTTCACTTTGCAAATGGACTGTAGAATGCCGATGATTGACCTGAAGTAACCAATGTGGAATACTGGCAATTCTAGGTCTATATGTCCAAAATGTCCTATGTATTCATTCAGTGATTTACCGCACGTTTGACAGCTACTCGAATTTGAAGATGTACCCTGTAAAATATTTTAATTAATAAAAAGTTCCACAAAATGTCAGCAAATTTCCGTTCCGTCTTGGAAAAAGAAACTGAAATTTCACAGATTTCGTGGGCATTTCACAAGGAAAATATAAAATTCCACTCTGTATAATTGGACATAAAATAACAGTCATTCTTAATGTAAAATTACACTGAACGATCGGGTAAAACATAGTTGATTTTTGTAAATAATTTCACAGTATTTCATCAAAATCTTTACAATTTTACGACAAACAACATAAAAAATACGTAATTTTGACAATTGCGTTCTTTTATCCAGGGCACCAAAAGGAACAGGAGTTCTATTTCCATCTTGGCCATACAGATTCTTATTACCTACGTGAATATGAGCCTGTTTTATCATATTGTGTCGACTATCGATACCGAAAGATACCTCCGATCTAAATGATAATATAATACAAATAAGTCGTATTGAAAAAGTCAGGAATTAAAATTAAAGTACTAAAACAATATTTAAAGCAATAAACAAGTCTCAGAATAATAAAAAACTTACATGTTTCGGGCGATGTCAGTTTCTCTGTACAATCAGGTACAATTCCTTCAAAATCGTCATTTTGCTCGCAAACTTTCGTTGTTGGAAAATCGTCAAAATCCATGTTTTCTAACCTCAGCAAAATTGTGGCTGACAATTTATATCATTCTCGTGATAGAAGTTAGGCCAACTTCACACAATTTTAGCGAGAGACATTAATACAATTTTCACACGCGTCTAAGATAATTATTATCGTGAAAATGGTAAAAAATAAGGTAATTTATGAAGATTAAACGTGGCATAAACAAAAGACGCAATCGTACAAGCACAATTCTCCAAATCTTCTAACGTCGAAACTGCCGATTTCCCGCGAACCTCGACCACACATGTAGCCACTGTAGGCAACAAAACGGAAGAAAACTCTCAACTTCTATTGGTTGATTCAATCTCAATACTAAAAATTATATGTGTGGAGAAAAAAAAGGATTAAAACTAAGTTTATTTTAATTTCTAAATTAATAATAGACAAACTTAAGATTTAAAGAAATGTTCTCTAGAACATCGACATATAACACCGTTATGTCAAAGTTCTAGATCGAAGTGGGAACAAACGTTGTAGAACATATGTGATTGGTTAGTTCTAGAACAATTATGTAACAATTGTTATGTAACAGTTAATAATTTTTGTTCCTGATATATTCTAGAACAAATTCGTAACATCGTTCTAGAATATCAACAAGTAACACCATTACGGCATAGTTCTAGAACAAGATTGAGACAAATGTTATAGAACGTGTGTGATCAGTTTGTTCTAGAACAATTTTGTAACAACTGTTCGGTAACAATTACTAATTTTTGTTCCTGATTTGTTCTAGAACACATTCGTCCCAGCAAAAAATAAAGAATTGATACGGATTGGGGCGAATTAACATTTTTGTAATGCGCGTGAATCCCGTTTTCTGATTCGTTCAAACGCATTGAGACGCATATAGATGAATTGAGACAGCGCGAATTGAGTGCGTGTGAATTCGTATGAATGCGTGGTCGAGGTCACTAAAAAAAAATTAATAAAAAGTGCATGTGTCGAGACTTGAAGCAGCGATCCCTCGTGTATCAGTTCAGAGTACCCGCCACTGAGCTACGAGACAATTTACTATACATTTACAATTAATTCTATATGCCCTACACGTTGGTCTTCCTGTTACGGATTAAATTGTATAAATCAACACTTGCTGAAATTCGCCGTGACGCATTGGGGCGGATTCAAGTGTGTATTTTACTCCCACGAATTCAGACGCATTGAATAATGTTAAAGCGTTTGCGTGCTGACGCATTGAAGTGTATTCGTTGACTTCAGACTTTCGCACTGTATTTGTACGTATAGAAAGTTTCAAAACTGAAATACCGTCATCACGAATTTACATGCATTGACACATAGGTCCAATGCGTCATTGTCGCAAAGCGGGATTTGCAGGGTGTCTTAGTCTTTTCAATTCAATTCGTATCAATGCTTTCTTTTTTGCTGGGGTAACAGCGTTCTAGAACGTCGACATAACAACGTTACAGCACAGTTCTGGAGCAAGCTTGGAACAAATGTTATAGAATGTCTGTGATCCGTTTGTTGTAGAAAAGTTCCATTACAACTGTTACAGAACAGTTACTAATTTTTGTCCTGATTTTTTCTAGATCACATTCGTAACATCGTTCTAGATGGTCTACATAACACAGTTATATGGCACAGTTCTAGAACAAGCTTGGAGCAAATGTTATAGAGCGTCTGTGATAAATTTGTTCTAGAACAATTATGTAACAATTATAAATACAAGGTTTCAACAAAAAATAGAATAGTAACATTTACACTTAGAACAATAATTTGATAACAAGAAAATAAACGAATATTTAACCAAATAAATTTTCAACTGAAGAAATGAATTTTTGACTAAAATGATGAATATTCAACCAAAAAAATTAATTTTTTTCGTATAGTTGAATTTTCAACCGAAAAGATAATGACTATGAATTTTCCACCAAAAATAGAATAACTAAACTTTCAATAAGAAAAAAAAATTTCATAAAAACCCGAATCTGCAACAAAATCGTTACATTTGCAACTACATAAATGAATTTTTACCTAAAATGAAGAATATTTAAAAAAAAACAATAATTTTTTACTGGAATGATGTATATTTGACCAAAGAAATTATTTTTTGATCAAATATGTAGTAAAATTTTTGACCCAAAAGATATTAACCATACATTTTCAACCAAAAATGGAATAACTAAACTTTAATCTAGAAAAGTAAATTGTCATAAAAACCCGAATTTGCAACAAAATCGTTGAATTTTAAACATCGAAATGAATTTTTAACTAAAATGATGAATATTTAACGAAAAAAAACACGAATTTTTACCCAAATAGTTTCAATTTTCAACCCAAAAGATCAATTTTCTATCAAAACAGACATATTTCCAACTAAAAAAACGAATATTCAAACAATGACAGCAATTTAAAAAAAAAGAGCAGTTAAATTTTCAGTAAAAAATTAATTTTAATTAATAAATAACATGTATTTTCAACGAAACAGTTAACTTTCCAACCAAGAACTACCGTGCTCGGGGATTGGCTCTATTTTAAAAAGACGAACGCTGATTGGCGGAGAAGTGGAAAAACAGGACAGAGAAAGAAGATGGAATATTATTTGAATATTAATTAATAATAATTAAGCTATCGTCTTTTAAAAAGAAAGATATTTCACATTTTCACAATTTAAAATGTTAAAAAACTGTACATATTCGAGAAAATTTGATTTTAAATGAATTTTCGCAATATTAAAATACCATAATATCGAAATCATTTTCAATATTTTAAATAAATTTGGATTATTTGAAGTATTTTTTATAAAATTGGTATTTTTAATTTGAAAAGAGGAGACTCCAAAGTTATGTTAACGCCTTACACATGAAATTAAAAAAAAACTCATAACATGTGAACACGATTTATAATAGTATTTCAACAATTTAGGATCACAATAATTTTAGGTTATGTTAACGGTTTACTTAAAAAATGTGTATTTTCAAACAAAAATCAATATAATATGAACACGATTTAGAATATTTACACGTTTTAAATATTATATTAAGCCTTTTACATAGCGAATAAATCTTTTTGTAGATTTGAAGCTTGATAATTAAAAAAAAAGCCGTTTTCATATGAAATTAATATTTTTAATTAAAAAAAAAAAAAACATCTGAAATAGTGATGTACAAAATCCGGATCGGAACATTTCGGGTGGGTCTGCAAGAGGAGCAGACACGAAAATTTCGGTTCGGGTCTTCCAGAGTCTGCGCAATAAATATCTGTGAGAGTTATAGTTGCTGGTTAAATTACCAGTTCTTCTTCATATTTTAGATTATTTGAACCTTCAAGTTTTGTGTTCGAACAAAAATTAACCACGGGACTTTAACTTTAAGCAGAAATCACGTGTGATGTCCTCATGATGTCCTCATGAAGTCTACCCACAATTAAGAAATTGTTTAAAAAAAAAACACTTTTCCAAACTTTTGAAACAGTCTGGGGTTCATTGTGGAGGTCAATTTTGTTCACTCACATTTTCACCCAGAGGCTTAGAGAAATTTCAAATAGTCGAAATATTCCTATGTTCAACTTGAAAAAAAATCCTAATAAAAATAACTCTAAAATAGTTTTTCTTCATATTTTAGATTATTTGAACCTTCAGGTTTTGTGTTCGAAAAAAAATTAACCACAAGACTTAAACTTTAAGCAGAAATCACATGTAATGTTCCCATGACGTCCTCGTGATGTCCTCATGATGTCTACCCGCAATTGAGAAATTGTTTGAAAAAAGCACTTTTTTGAACTTTTAAAACAGTAAAAAATTCCTATTAAAAATATCTCTAAAATAGTTTTCCTTCATATTTTAGTTTATTTTTAATAGGATTTTTTTTTCAAGTTGAACTTAGGAATATTTCGACTATTTGAAATTTCTCTAAGTCTCTGGGTGAAAATGTTAGTGAACAAAATTGACCTCCACAATGAACCCCAGACTGTTTTCAAAGTTTAATAAAGTGAATTTTTCAAACAATTTATTAATTGTGGGTAGAAATCATGAGGACATCATGAGGACATCATAAGTGCTTTCTGCTTGAAGTTAAAGTCCCGTGGTTAATTTTTTTTTTAACACAAAACTTGAAGGGTCAAGTAATCAAAAATATAAAGAAAAACTCTGGGTCTCTGTGTCGAGGAAATCAGGGAACTCATGGAATTCAAGGAAATTATGGAATTCAAGGAATTCATGGAATCCAAGGAATTCATGGAATCCAAGGAATTCATAGAATTCAAGAAATTCATATGCAATTCAAGGAATTCATGGAGTTCAAGGATATTTTTTTTGTACTTTATATCGAAGGGTTATTATTAGGGTGTCGTAGTCCTCTTGTTTAAAAAAATAATCCTTTTTATAATTTTTTGACGTTTTTTATGTGACTAACATCCATTGTTTCCAAAAATTTCCAAGTTACCAGAAATTTAAAAAAGTTCCAAAATTATCAGAAATGTACCAAATTACAAAAATTTCAAAAATTACCAGAAATGTTAAAAATTTTCAAAATTACCAGAAATGTCCAAAATTTCCAAAATAACCAGAAATGTTCGAATTTTCAAAAATTACCGGTAATCGCCGGTAATTTAACCGGCAACTATACCTCTCACAGATGTTTATTGCGCAGACTCTGGAAGACCCGAACCGAAATTTTTGGGTCCGGTCCTCCTGCAGCCCCGCCCGAAACTTTCCGATCCGGATTTTGCACATCACTATTTCAAATCTGTTTTTTTTTTATTAAAAATATTGATTTCATATGAAAAAGACTTAGCATAATATTTAAAACGTGTTAAGATTCTATATCGTGTTCATATTATATTGACTTTGGTTTGAAAATACAAATTTTTTATGTGAACCGTTAACGTAACCTAAAATTGTTGTGATCCTAAATTGTTGAAATACGATTATAAATCTTGTTCATATATTATGAGTTTTTTTTTAAATTTAATGTGTAAGCCCTGGCGGACCGGCCGAACGCAAACATTACGCTACAGCGTAATGGTAAAGTAATGGTAAAGTAATATGGCATTATAATTAATAAAAGAAACAAAATAAATATGTAAACTCTTGCAATTATAATAAAACGTTAAAATTTAAGTTAAATGGTCATGCCGTAATTGCATCAAGTTGCTTTCTCAGCGTTAAAAAATAAAAAAACAAAGTGGCTGTCATCCAAGTCGGGCCCCTGCAGTCTGGCAACCCACTTGAATCCGCCGTAAAGAGTTGCCACTATGCAGGGGCCCGACTCCATTGACGGTCACTTTGTTTTTTTATTTTTTAAATAATAAAACGTTAAAATTTACGTTAAATAGTCATGCCGTAATTGCAACAAGTTGCTTTTGCAGCGTTACAAAATAAAAAAATAAAGTGACCGTCATTGAAGTCGGGCTCCTGCATAGTGGCAACCCTCTACGGCGGATTCAAGTGGGTTGCCAGACTGCAGGGGCCCGACTTGGATGACAGCCACTTTGTTTTTTTATTTTTTAACGCTGAGAAAGCAACTTGATGCAATTACGGCATGACCATTTAACTTAAATTTTAACGTTTTATTATAATTGCAAGAGTTTACCTATTTATGTTGTTTCTTTTATTAATTATAATGCCATATTACTTTACCATTACTTTACCATTACGCTGTAGCGTAATGTTTGCGTTCGGCCGGTCCGCCAGGCGTTAACATAACTTTGGTGTCTCCTCTTTTTAAATTAAAAATACCAATTTTGTAAAAAATACTTCAAATAATCCAAATTTATTAAAAATATTAAAAATGATGTTGATATAATGGTATTTGAAAATTGCAAAAATTCATTTGAAATCAAATTTTCTCGAACATGTACAGTTTTTTAGCATTTTAAATTGTAAAAATGTGAAATATCTTTCTTTTTAAAAGACGATAGCTTTATTATCATTAATTAATATTCAAATAATATTCCATCTTCTTTCTCTGTCCTATTTTTCCATTTCTCTGCCAATCAGCGTTCGTATTTTTAAAATAGAGCCAATCCCCGAGCTCGGTAGAGCGCTGAAAACTCTCTTTCAAACTCGCAAATTACGTCGCTTCAATCTGGCAAGATTGAAGTGAATAGTTTTAGACTGTAGTTTATTTTCTGTGGTTTCTGCGGCTACAAGAAGTGCAACTTCATCATTTCCCCAAACTCTCGACCCTTCTGGACCTTTATTTATTCATCTATATTTTCAGGTAAAAGCTTTACAAGTTAGAGAAAATATTAACAGTGAGTATTTTTCCGACTTTTTTTTAGTGTCAGTCGTTTATGTTTAATGTGGTGTATGTAATTCGGACTTAATTTCTTTGTTTCGTCTCGTGGCCATAATTCCCAAGTTTTAACAGGTTCGTGATTAATTTTTGTAGTCGAAATTCATCATTTTAGTTAAAAATTAATGTTTCTAGTTGAATATTGATTTGGTTAAAACACCATCTTTTTGGATTAAGGTTCATCATTTTAGATTAAAATTAATTTGCTCAACTAAAAATTAATCTACGACTTTTTTTGTGGAAAGATTTTATTTTTTGATAGAAATTTAATCTTCTAGGTTGGAAATTTAAATGTTTCGTTGGAAATACATGTTATTTATTACTGAATATTAATTTTTTACTGAAAATTTAACTGCTATTTTTTCAAAATTGCTTTCATTATTTGAATGTTCATTTTTTTGGTTGGAAATATGTCTGTTTTGATAGAAAATTGATCTTTTAGGTTGAAAATTGAAACTATTTGGGTAAAAATTAGTTTTTTTTTCGTTGAATATTTATCATTTTAGTTAAAAATTCATTTCGGTGGTTCAAAATTTAACGATTTTGTTGCAAATTCGGTTTTTTATGAAAATTTACTTTTCTAGATTAAAGTTGAGTTATTCCATTTTTGGTTGAAAATGTATAGTTAATATCTTTTGGCTCGAAAATTTTACTACATATTTGATCAAAAAATAATTTCTTTGGTCAAATATACATCATTCCAGTAAAAAATTATTGTTTTTGTTCGAATATACTTCATTTTAGGTAAAAATTCATTTATGTAGTTGAAAATGTAACGATTTTGTTGCAGATTTGGGTATTTATGGAATTTTTTTTTCTTATTGAAAGTTTAGTTATTCTATTTTTGGTGGAAAATTTATAGTTATTATCTTTTCGGTTGAAAATTCAACTATACGAAAAAATTTAATTTTTTGGTTGACTATTCATCACTTTAGTTAAAAATTCATTTCTGCAGTTGAAAATTTATTTGGTTAAATATTCGTCTATTTTCTTGTTGTAAAATTATTGTTCTAACTGTAAATGTTACTATTCTAATTTGTGTTGAAACCTTGTATTTATAATCTTTTGATTTGAAAGTTGAACTATTTGCCTGAAAATTTATTTGTTGTTGTTGAATTTTCTTTATTATAGTTCAAAATTAATTTCAGTGAATGAAAATTTAACTATTTTGTTCAAAATTCGTCTTTTTGGGGTTAATTCAAAAATACGTTTTGGTGAAAAAACTTTTCGTTGAATTTTTTTTTCTTGACTGAAAATTAATTTTTTGAACTGAAAATTCAATTTTCTATTTCTGGTTCAAAATTGATATTTTTAAATTTTAAACTTAACTATTTGGTTGAAAACTGATGAATTTTACGTAGGTCTTATGTAATTTGTGAATGACCTCTTATAAAATTCTGTATGACTATTTTCATTACATTTGTTTAAAATAAATTTAAACAAACCTTGTTTTTGCATTAACATTATTGATCTCCTAGGTGTAAGGTTTTTTTTGTACCTCAAAGAGAAATGTAGAACGTTCATTAAAAAGCCAGGTAATATCGAAATTGGTATTTTGTAGCAAACCTGTTTTATTATTTATATCCTAGTGTTTATCAGTTTTTTTTCGAAATCACATGAATATGGGTCCAGCAGTTTAAAAAATTTTCATGACATCTCATTGGTGGATTTCGATTTCCAATTTGGACGTTGCATCGTTCGAAAATTTATTTATGAGTATGCAATCAATAAATTTGGAAATTATTGAAATTTCTTTTCAGGAAACCTTTTTTTTCCAACTGTATCATGGGAGTTATATTTCAAGGCAACAGTTAGCCGTTATCCCAGCACAGAAAGCGGGAGGATTTTTCTTATTTTCCATCAAATAGTATTCCTTCATTTGTTTTTGTTAGGTTTTTACTCTATTACAGGGGGCGAAATTCTTGTTTGGTTTTTAATAAACTTTAGGTTGGGTAAACTTTTAATATAGTTTTGATATAGTTCTCTAACTACTGTCAAGAAATAAGTTGCATTATTACTCGTTCAAACGCTGAATGAATCTAGAGGCGATTAACTTTAATTGTTTAAAAAAACTAATTTATATTAAAATGTTACATAGTATCAAGATTTATCACTTCATAACAAAACTTGATTATATGAAACAATTTTAAATTAGCCCACTGTAAAATTTTTTGGTTGAAATTTAAGTTATTATAAACTGTTCAGATAAAAAAATAAAAGACTTGTTATACTTGTAGAAATTATTTAATTCAATTTGGAAATAACTATACATTTTTAGGGTGTCACAGAATAACCATGTAAGCTCAACTTTTTTCAAAAACGTTTTATCGGCATAAAAATTACCTAGAATTGCACCGCACATTGCGGTGAAAAAATCTTATTTTCAAATGGTTTAAACCATTTTTACTTACAAATTTGTATAAATGTGCGAGATACGAAAAAACAAATAATGCCCTATGATTCTGCGCAAAAAATGGCATAAGCTTCATGCATTGGACAATTTTTTGCTCCATCGAATTTGTTAAATAGTATAAATATTAATTTTATATCTAGTATATATATTTTTAAAAAAAAGTTAAACAACCACCGCAGGGTACCACTAAGAGCAACTGCCATCTAAAAAAAAAAAATGTCAATAGCCCCCAGTAGAACCGCGGTAAAATACACCTATGGCCACGTCTCACATCCGTCAGATGGGTGGTCACAGGGCAGGACGAAATCACAACGACAGGCCGGCGAAACCCTCGTGTATCTTGAGGACACGAAGCGACCCAAGGATGACAGCTTTCTGCATCCATCTCGCAAGTGCCTTGGCATATTTTTGGCACGCGGGTATGGCTTTAAGGTTACGAACCAGTGATAATTTAGCACCTCCGAGAGCACCTATCACGAGGACAATTACTCGTACCGAATATTTTGGGTACAGTCGTTGCAGCTCTCTTTTAAGGTCTTGATACCTCTCCTCTTTTTCTTTCTCCTTTGCAGTGATGTTGTATTCGGACGTAGCCGAGAATTCGATCACGAATATAGTTCGTTTCTCGAAGTCTTGGAGAACAATGTCAGGCCTCGAGTGCGCAACGGATACTGCTGCCCGAAAATCGTAGTTCCAGAAAATCTGGCACTTCTCGTTTCGGACAATTGACTCTATATCCCTTGGAGCGTTCGGTAGGGCAGGGTCGCGGCCAACACCGTAAGAGCGACAAAGGTGGTAATAAAGTACTCTTAGGGCCGCATTATGTCTATAGATATACGTTGTTCCTGCGTGGGCCGGACACCCCGATAGTATGTGTTCCAGGTACTCAGCGTGTGCATGGCACGCTCTGCACCTATCACTGGGAACTTCTCGACATAAAATGCGGTGACGGTATCCTAAGGTGGAGATGACACCGTCCTGGCATGCGAAAATAAAGCCCTCTGTACCTGAATCGAGCCCTGATGATTTGAGGAAAGCAAAAGTTTGCTCCTTCGACAAGGACTGTTTTTCTACTCTTCTGTGAAAGTTTCCGTGCATATGCTTGTCAAGTAGCTCTTGGTGAAATTTTCCAACCTCTGCTTTCTTTACTTCGGCTTTTAGACGTGAAGCATCTAGATGGAGTAATGCCCTTTCCTCACTTCTGATGTTAAAATTCAGGCCAAGGATCTCGGCAGCTTGCTCCGCGGCTTTGTAAAGGAACGCTCCTTCGCCAATCATCTCGTGGTTTCTGACCATCTTTAGGAGAGGACCTCTGCCATTCGAAACGATGTAAGCTGTACTAAAAACAATTCGGGTATGAAGACATTGGAGATTCAGAAGTCCGCGTCCGCCTTGACGGCATGAAATGTACAATCGCGGAACTGACGAATTGATATGCAAGCTTGTATGCATATGCATGATCTTACGCGTGGTGACATCAAGGGCCTTAAACTCGTTCTTTGTCCATTGAACCACCCCAAACGAGTAGAGTAGAACCGGGACGGCAAGCATTTAGTCGCAGATACCTTGTTCAACGCCGACAGATTGGAAGACCAAATCTGTCGAAGAAGATGCTTGTATCTGCTTCGGAGAGACTCCTTCACTGATGTTACGTCCTGAATGCGGCTTTGAGGCACGCCCAGGTATGTATAGGTCTCTCCAGTGTCAAGATGTCTGATAACACTTATATCCACAAGCTCAGAGTCGTTGGGAATGCCAGTAATCTTTCCTTTCTTGAAATGAATTTTGGCACACTTGTCCAAACCAAAGTCCATCCCAATCTCTCCTGTGTAGTTCTTGACGATATTTATAGCAGTTTGAAGTTTGCTTTTGCCAGCGGCATAGATCTTTAGGTCATCCATATAAAAAACATGAGTGACCTCATGCTCACGCTGATTAGTGTCGTCACAGAGGTATCCAAGAGAATTTCGTAGTGCGAGAGACAGGGGCAGAAGTGTGATGCAAAAAAGCAAAGGGCTCATACTATCCCCTTGAAAGACGCCCCTCTGGAAGGTGACCTTGTTCGTCGTCAGACGATGATTCCTAGATGCGATGGTAAATCTAGTTTTCCAAAGAGGCATCAATCTCTCTATGCATCTCACTATGTGTGAACGTACCTTCTAGCTTTCCAACAGACAGATGATAAGTCTACGAGAGGTTGAATCGAAAGCTTTCCGGTAGTCAATCCAGGCCATTGACAGGACGCGCTGATGGACTGTAGCATCCTTACAGACACACCTGTCAATCAGCAGGTTCTCTCGACAGCCTGCTACACCTTTTTTCGAGCCTCATTGTTCGTACATCTCTTGCCATACAGGCTCAATTCGTCGAACAATCCTGTTGTTTAGGACTGTTGTAAAGATCTTATACAGTGTGTTCAAACAAGTTATTGTCCTGTAATTCTATGGTTTGGACAAGTTGCCTTTTTTCAGTAGGAGTATAGTGCGTCCTAACACCAGCCACTGCGGAATGGGCGTTTCCGACTTTAAATATGAGGTGAATATGCGGGCCAAATGTTGGTGTATAGAAGTAAACTTCTTCCACCAAAAGTTCTTGATACAATCTGGTCCAGCACCGGAAAAGTTCTTCGTGCCTGTAAGTGCTTTTTTCACCTCTTCGGCAGTGACTGATGGGCACTCCTTCTCAGATTTTATAAGGCTGTCGCAAAACTCCTTGAAGCGGATGATATTGTCAGTATCTTCTTTCAACTCTAGTGTTATCGTGATCTTGTACACCTCTCTCCAAAAAGTCTCTACCTCCTTGGGTGGATTTTTTACAAAAACAGGGGGATCACTGAAGAGGCGTGATGGGTCAGTAAGAAACTGTTGATTCTCCCTGATCCATCTCTCCCTCTTCTGTATCCTCCTCCTTGCGTCAGATAACAGCCTTATTTTGTCAACAATATGCTGCTTGATTGTCAGCAGCTTTGACTTGTTTAGTGTGTGATTCAAGGTCCTTAGTTCTTGGGCGAACTTTCGAACCCTTTCCGTGAACGGTCTACCAGATGTTATGTAGTCAATCACACATTGAACACGGGACGCATTCTGTCTTGCCCATCCAATTTTCTTGCTCAGTTGATGCAAGCTTCTTCTTGTCTTTTGATCCATCGTCGGTTTCAGCCTTCGATTTGAATCAGGCAAAGCTCTCGCCCCACCATAAACTGAGCAATTGATGGTCCAGAGGTCGGACTCTTGCGAGATATCTCCACAAAGGGAGGCATCCATTTCAGCCAGATCTTGGGGCTTAAGAGGAACTTGCATGTTAATGTTCCTCCTTGTACTGAAATTGCGATCATCTTCCAGAAGGTGCCTGCTTTTTTCCATTGGTCTTAATGTCGTTTCATCTTCGTCTGCAGCTTGTTCAAGCAGCGGTTGAGGAAGTGCTCCGCGTACATATCCATTTTTCCGGAGGTAGTCGGCTTGATTTCGCAAAGACTAATGCGAAACGTATTGAAGCTCTGGGTGTTTCTGGCACCACAGAGTATGCATACACCGCCATAAAGCCTCCGCGAACAGGGATAATACTGGCATCGTAGCAGTCTAGCACGTCATTCTCAAGTTGAACCAGCCACTCAGTGTAGGCGTTTCGCCGGTTCGTCGTCGTGTTTCCATCTAAATTATTTTCAGCACCCCGAACTCTAGGATGATCGGCATTGTTTGCCGATCCATTGTCGGGTGCTCTGCGCGTTCGATCGTTTTGAACCGCATCTACAACATTTTGGTGGTTTGTTGGTTTCATTGTTGTTCCCAAGAGCAGCTAGGGAAAGGGTTCGTCCATCCTTGTAGAGCCCCGTGTGCAAGGATAAGGCTGAAACTCTGAGACGTCGCCCGGTATCCCAGAGTCACCGGTGAAGACTCCTCACCCAGGTGCCATGCAGCTTTCGGCACGGTTCTTACACCTTCGCTTAGGGGTTATTCTTTCGGGACCATCCCTGGACAATCGTCCGCGACTGCTTATTAATTATTGTAACCATATTCAGCAGAAACCCTTGGTACGGGGACCCTCTATCAGCAACCCGAGGACGCGTTCGGTGGCTTTGTCCTAAGCCCTTGGGTTCTATTCCAAGGGAATCGAAACCAAAACCGAATATATAATTAAAAAAAAGTTAAACAACCACCGCAGGGTACCACTAAGAGCAACTGCCATCTGGAAAAAATGTCAATGGCCCCCAGTAGAACCGCGGTAAAATACACCTATGGCCACGTCTCACATCCGTGAGATGGGTGGTCACAGGGCACGACGAAATCACAACGACAGGCCGGCGAAACCCTCGTGTGTCTTGAGGACACGAAGCGACCCAAGGATGACAGCTTTCTGCATCCATCTCGCAAGAGCCTTGGCATATTTTTGGCACGCGGGTATGGCTTTAAGGTTACGAACCAGCGATAATTTCACACCTCCGAGAGCACCTATCACAAGAACAATTACTCGTACCGAATATTTTGGGTACAGTCGACGCAGCTCTCTTTTAAGGTCTTGATATCTCTCCTCTTTTTCTTTCTCCTTTGCAGTGATGTTGTATTCGGATGGAGCCGAGAATTCGATCAGGAATATAGTTCGTTTCTCGAAGTCTTGGAGAACAATGTCAGGCCTCGAGTGCGCAACGGAGACTGCTGCCCGAAAATCGTAGTTCCAGAAAATCTGGCACTTCTCGTTTCGGACAATTGACTCTATATCCCTTGGAGCGTTCGGCAGGGCAGGGTCGCGACCAACACCGTAAGAGCGACAAAGGTGGTAATAAAGTACTCTTAGGGCCGCATTATGTCTATAGATATACGTTGTTCCTGCGTGGGTCGGACACCCCGATAGTATATGTTCTAGGTACTCAGCGTGTGCATGACACGCTCTGCACCTATCACTGGGAACTTCTTGACATAAAATGCGGGCGCGGTATGCTAAGGTGGAGATTACACCGTCCTGGCATGCGAAAATAAAGCCCTCTGTACCTGAATTGAGCCCTGATGATTTGAGGAAAGCAAAAGTTTGCTCCTTCGACAAGGACTGTTTTTCTACATTTCTGTGAAAGTTTCCGTGCATTTGCTTGTCGAGTAGCTCTTGGTGAAATTTTCCAACCTCTGCTTTCTTTACTTCGGCTTTTAGACGTGAAGCATCTAGATGGAGTAATGCACTTTCCTCACTTCTGATGTTAAAATTCAGGCCAAGGGTCTC
>CAKNXH010001950.1:218868-292091 GCA_932178445.1 Andricus quercusramuli
ACACCAAAAGTTCTTGATACAATCTGGTCCAGCACCGGAAAAGTTCTTCGTGCCTGTAAGTGCTTTTTTCACCTCTTCGGCAGTGACTGATGGGCACTCCTTCTCAGATTTTATAAGGCTGTCGCAAAACTCCTTGAAGCGGATGATATTGTCAGTATCTTCTTTCAACTCTAGTGTTATCGTGATCTTGTACACCTCTCTCCAAAAAGTCTCTACCTCCTTGGGTGGATTTTTTACAAAAACAGGGGGATCACTGAAGAGGCGTGATGGGTCAGTAAGAAACTGTTGATTCTCCCTGATCCATCTCTCCCTCTTCTGTATCCTCCTCCTTGCGTCAGATAACAGCCTTATTTTGTCAACAATATGCTGCTTGATTGTCAGCAGCTTTGACTTCTTCAGTGTGTGATTCAAGGTCCTTAGTTCTTGGGCGAATTTTCGAACCCTTTCCGTGAACGGTCTACCAGATGTTATGTAGTCAATCACACATTGAACACGGGACGCATTCTGTCTTGCCCATCCAATTTTCTTGCTCAGTTGATGCAAGCTTCTTCTTGTCTTTTGATCCATCGTCGGTTTCAGCCTTCGATTTGAATCAGGCAAAGCTCTCGCCCCACCATAAACTGAGCAATTGATGGTCCAGAGGTCGGACTCTTGCGAGATATCTCCACAAAGGGAGGCATCCATTTCAGCCAGATCTTGGGGCTTAAGAGGAACTTGCATGTTAATGTTCCTCCTTGTACTGAAATTGCGATCATCTTCCAGAAGGTGCCTGCTTTTTTCCATTGGTCTTAATGTCGTTTCATCTTCGTCTGCAGCTTGTTCAAGCAGCGGTTGAGGAAGTGCTCCGCGTACATATCCATTTTTCCGGAGGTAGTCGGCTTGATTTCGCAAAGACTAATGCGAAACGTATTGAAGCTCTGGGTGTTTCTGGCACCACAGAGTATGCATACACCGCCATAAAGCCTCCGCGAACAGGGATAATACTGGCATCGTAGCAGTCTAGCACGTCATTCTCAAGTTGAACCAGCCACTCAGTGTGGGCGTTTCGCCGGTTCGTCGTCGTGTTTCCATCTAAATTATTTTCAGCACCCCGAACTCTAGGATGATCGGCATTGTTTGCCGATCCATTGTCGGGTGCTCTGCGCGTTCGATCGTTTTGAACCGCATCTACAACATTTTGGTGGTTTGTTGGTTTCATTGTTGTTCCCAAGAGCAGCTAGGGAAAGGGTTCGTCCATCCTTGTAGAGCCCCGTGTGCAAGGATAAGGCTGAAACTCTGAGACGTCGCCCGGTATCCCAGAGTCACCGGTGAAGACTCCTCACCCAGGTGCCATGCAGCTTTCGGCACGGTTCTTACACCTTCGCTTAGGGGTTATTCTTTCGGGACCATCCCTGGACAATCGTCCGCGACTGCTTATTAATTATTGTAACCATATTCAGCAGAAACCCTTGGTACGGGGACCCTCTATCAGCAACCCGAGGACGCGTTCGGTGGCTTTGTCCTAAGCCCTTGGGTTCTATTCCAAGGGAATCGAAACCAAAACCGAATATATAATTAAAAAAAAGTTAAACAACCACCGCAGGGTACCACTAAGAGCAACTGCCATCTGGAAAAAATGTCAATGGCCCCCAGTAGAACCGCGGTAAAATACACCTATGGCCACGTCTCACATCCGTGAGATGGGTGGTCACAGGGCACGACGAAATCACAACGACAGGCCGGCGAAACCCTCGTGTGTCTTGAGGACACGAAGCGACCCAAGGATGACAGCTTTCTGCATCCATCTCGCAAGAGCCTTGGCATATTTTTGGCACGCGGGTATGGCTTTAAGGTTACGAACCAGCGATAATTTCACACCTCCGAGAGCACCTATCACAAGAACAATTACTCGTACCGAATATTTTGGGTACAGTCGACGCAGCTCTCTTTTAAGGTCTTGATATCTCTCCTCTTTTTCTTTCTCCTTTGCAGTGATGTTGTATTCGGATGGAGCCGAGAATTCGATCAGGAATATAGTTCGTTTCTCGAAGTCTTGGAGAACAATGTCAGGCCTCGAGTGCGCAACGGAGACTGCTGCCCGAAAATCGTAGTTCCAGAAAATCTGGCACTTCTCGTTTCGGACAATTGACTCTATATCCCTTGGAGCGTTCGGCAGGGCAGGGTCGCGACCAACACCGTAAGAGCGACAAAGGTGGTAATAAAGTACTCTTAGGGCCGCATTATGTCTATAGATATACGTTGTTCCTGCGTGGGTCGGACACCCCGATAGTATATGTTCTAGGTACTCAGCGTGTGCATGACACGCTCTGCACCTATCACTGGGAACTTCTTGACATAAAATGCGGGCGCGGTATGCTAAGGTGGAGATTACACCGTCCTGGCATGCGAAAATAAAGCCCTCTGTACCTGAATTGAGCCCTGATGATTTGAGGAAAGCAAAAGTTTGCTCCTTCGACAAGGACTGTTTTTCTACATTTCTGTGAAAGTTTCCGTGCATTTGCTTGTCGAGTAGCTCTTGGTGAAATTTTCCAACCTCTGCTTTCTTTACTTCGGCTTTTAGACGTGAAGCATCTAGATGGAGTAATGCACTTTCCTCACTTCTGATGTTAAAATTCAGGCCAAGGGTCTCAGCAGCAGCTTTATATATATATATATATATATATATATGTTTTTTGGTCATCCTAGGGATGCTTTTAAGACGTCTAATGTCAGTACGAAAGATGTACCCAGAACGTCCTGTATTTAAGACGTTTTTACGGCACCTTTAGGACATCAGACGTCTTAGACATGTTGCTTGGACTGACATTGGAAGTCCTAGGGAGGCCCCAAGGACGTTCTTGGGATGTTCATGGTTTTGTGCCCACTGGGAAGTTTTTACCGTAAAAAAATATTCATGTCTTTTATAGGTCCTCTCGGGACGTCTTTAAGACCATCCTTGGACAATTTTAGGCCAGACATGGAGCGTCTTCAATAGGTCTTTAAGATATCTTTATAACGTCTCTGGGACATAACTACTAATGTCCTTGAATGTCCCAGGACATTTAAAGACGTTCTAAGGACGTATGTAGGATGTCCCAGTGCTTAATGGGTGGCAGCTCGAATCCGTAGCGTTTGTTAATAAAAAAATTATTTATAGCGTTTTTTGAAATAAAGAACCGACGAATCGCGTTATGCGTGCAAATTTGTTAACATATCGTAAAAACATTGCTAAAAACGATTTCGAGTGACTGGCACTCGACATCCGTTGTTAAGTCGTGACTGCCAATCAAAAATCGCGAAAAGTCTTGTTGAAAATTGGGCTGATTTTAAAATGCACGAAAAAAATATAATTGAAGGCATAAGAAAAATATTCCCGAATGACCGACATGTCAAAGCCGTTGTTTCCTACTGACTGCCAGACCTTTCCGAATGTAGAAAAATTATAGAGAAAGTCAGAAAAAAAATATTGTGACCTTGAAAATCTGTGTTGAAGATGGAATTTTTGGCAAAAAAAACCGTTTATTGAATAACAAAAACGCTTAGATCTTACATTTTCTGTGCTATACATGTTTTTATATAGATTTTTGCATGCCCAATCCGAATCTGAAACGTAAATCGTTGTAAGAAAAAATCCGAAATGGCGGAGCCTATATGGCATACTAAAATTGTAAAACGAAATTGATTTGACTAAAATTTGCTACAAGGGGGTGATTCGGGTCGCTGATTTCACATCCGGGGTCAAAATTGAAAAATTCAAAATGGTGGACTAAAAGTGTCCAAAAAAAGCAGATTTTAAGTCAAATGAATTTTGTTCTATAATTTTGACCCCGGATTTGAAATCAGCGATCTGAAAAACTCCATTGTAGCAACTTTAATCAAATCGGTTTCCTTTTACAATTTCGGTCCGCCATATTTAATCCGCCATTTTTAATTTCTTAATTTTGACCCTGCATTTGGAAATAGCGTCTTGAAAAACCACCTTGTAGCCAATTTCAGTCAAATCGGTTTCGTTTTACAATTTTAGTCAGCCATATTGGCTCCGCCATTTTGGATTTTGTCTTACAACGATTTACATCTCAGATTCGGATTGGGCATGCAAAAATCTATATAAAAACATGTGCAGCATATAAAATGTAAGATCTAAGCGTTTTTGTTATTCAATAAACGGTTGTTTTGCCATAAATTCCATCTTCAACACAGATTTTAAAGGTCACCATTTTTTTCTGACTTTCTCTATAATTTTTCTATATTTGGAAAGTTTTTTTCTCTAATTGAAAAAAAAAATATCCCTCTAGGTCATTCCGATCCAAAGTTATACGATTTTGAGGCAGAATTTGTGATGCCTTCAATTACATTTTTGTTTCGTGCATTTTAAAATCAGCCGAATTTTCAACAAGATTTTTCGCGATTTTTGATTGGCAGTCACGACTTAACAACGGATTTCGAGTGCCAGTCACTCGAAATCGTTTTTAGCAATGTTTTTACTATATGTTAACAAATTTCCCTGCATAACGCGATTGGTCGTTTCTTTATTTCAAAAAACGCTATAAACAATTTTTTTAATAAAAAAGGCAACGGATTGGAGCTGCCAGTCACTCGATTTCATATTGTACCCATCCGAGGCTATATTATATAATTTTTGTAGCCATTTAAAAATCAGCCGGAAAAAATTTAACTGTCTTTTACCTAGAATCGCCAACTTCTCCCACTCGATGCACCATATACTATTTTATTAAAAAGCTGCATAAATAGAACAAAAAAATTACAAGAGAATGCAAATTTTGCTTGCAATTTTAGTAACAAAAAGCAATAATCACTTGAAGAAGTACATACAAGTATTTATTTTATTATATTATCGTAGATTATATGGATAATTTGATTAAACACTGAAATCTTCAGTTCATAATTTGTTAAGACTCCTTTATTTCTTGTATACAAACTAGTTTTAAGAAGACGGTACGGACAGTGTTTCCCCTGGCGGTGAAAATCAAAATTACACTCAAGGCCGGAAGTTTCAAACCCGAAGGAATACTTATTCTCTAAGTATTATTAATTATATATAAAATTATATTGCATAATATTATAATAATTGTATTGTATTATATTATAGATACTAGATATTATAAGTATAATATAGATACAATGTAATATAATATATGATAATATTACTGTATCTCTACGATATTACTCACATAATCTTAATGATTATATTAATATCTATCACGAATAATGACCTTCCAATGAAGTAAGCAAATGAAATGATGTTCAACGTTTATTTTTTTATCATTAAACTATTATTTTAAATATAATACTTTCAAGAAACATCATAAATATTTGCTTAAGCTCTTCTCTAATTCAATTTTTTGAAAAGGGTTAACTTATTATTTTTATTTGCTGGATATTTAATATAAAAATTATTTTTTATTTTTACGAAAATGATGTTAGCCTACAAAAAAATTTAGCCCTGCAAATATAGAAATCTTTTTGTTAAAAAAATATTCTCAGACGAGTAATCTGATAGCAACACGTAATATTTTTTCCATTATTTGCCTATTTTCTGTAATACTTCAAAATGTTCTCAATTTTTTGGAAAAAGTTTGAGACCAAACTTATTCCTTTCAATGAAATGGAACTTTTTTGTAGAACAAAATTGTTTTCTTGATATGTAACTTTTGAAGAAAATCCATTTATAAACATATTTTGAGTTTGATTTTTTACTGTACTGTTTAAATGAGTGAAGTACGATGTCGGAGGGGACATTTTTTCGAGAAATTCAAAATTTTCGAGGTTTGCATGTGTGATACTTCAATAATTTCAGAAGCACATATTTTTCCTTTATTTGGCGTCTGCTGTCCACCTAAATCTAATAAAAAATCAAAAGATTTTTGATCTGGGTGATTGCGCGCACTTTCCACACATACGGACGTCGAAGTGGACATTTGAAATGTAAATTTGCATGCAATGTAAGTTGTAATTTATATGTAGGTTTGCCTATAGTATCATGGTGACAGAAAAAGGACTTCTGATCAGGTAAAAGAAAAATAATAATAAATTCAACAATTTTCTTCACAAGGTCCCCTTTTAATTAATTTCTTTTAATGAGGAGAAAACACTTTTGCTAATATTCCTTATTCATTTTGTGAGCTTTGTGATCTGTGTAAGCTTTTTTTTCAATCCCTGAGTTTTTTTCGGTCTGCGAGTTTTTTTCGGCTCGCTAGCTTTTTCTTGGCTGGTTTGCGGCTCGACCTGAACCGCACACAAAAAGCTCGACTCTCATGGGGCGAGCTCTTGCACATTTCTAATCTTTGATTTTCTTCTCTTATCTCTCCCCCTCATTTCTAAGACCTTTAATATTCAGCTTTTTCGTGTACGCTCGCTTCTTCTCGTTAACAGCCATGCGGATTTTATCATTCGACCAAGCATCTCCAATCATTCTTCCTACAACCGCAGTAGCACACATTTCAGAGGCTCTCTTGAAGATGCTATCCCGTAGTATTATTCGTGCGCTCTTAATATTTTTATTTTCTAATTAACAGTCATTTGACGAGTCTAAGAAAACATCTTTTACATCAGACTTCTTCAGCAAGGGGAAATTCGGCCGTAAATACTCTAAGCCACATGCCCCGTTCCCACCACTACGCTTCCTCTTTCAGCTGTAAGAGTGAGACGGAAGTTTTCCGTGCTGAGGAAGCGTAGTGGTGGAAGCGAGACATCTGGCTTCGGAGTTAATACGATCAAAATTTCCCTCGCTGAAGACCCCTGTTTTACATCACTACTTTCACCGTGAACTGGAGCGTAGCATGCTATGATAAATAGCCTTTTTATTCTCACTTTCATTCTAACCCATGACAATCATTCTGCATCCTTATCTACCATGTGATTCATGTGCTACTCCTGACCGTACTGCGAATTCACCGTTTCCTATATTTGTTATCTCACTTATCTTTTAATGATGAATTTAGCCCTTTACAAAATGTTGAGTTACAACTTCAAACCTTTTACCTGTTACATATTGGTCTTAAAATTCAAACGAATGCATTTTTCTGTTCTCTTAAAAAATTAAAGACTATTCATTATTTGAAGGATATAACTTTAAAACATTCGGGAATTCAATATTTTTTATTTTTGAAGTAGATTTAGTTATGTGAGTTTAATAGTCATATTAATTGCATGTCCCTCAAATTTGGCTATTCGTCGACATCATAGAATGTAGATTGTCTAAATGGGTTTTCAAGGTTTCAGTTTTAACAATGTTTTCGATCATGTAGTATAATGGTAACTATTATAGAGATCTATCCTCATTATATCAGGTCGGTCCATAACTTCGTGCGTATTTTTCAAACATGAAAAGTAAACAAAAAACACAGAGTATATTCAGTTAATTAATTATATATTTGCCTAATTACTAATACTAATTGCTATCGTTTCAACAACATATTGATGTCTTGTTTGTAAAAAGACTAGAAAAGAATGATTTACTTAACGTTGAAAAATACGCACGAATATATGGACTGACCTGATATAAAATCACATAACAAATTTGAGAAAAGAATAACGATGAACAAAGTCAAGGCGACATTGGCACATAGAAATTGGCTGATGTAAATTTAAGCGTTTTGATTATTGAGGAGGATTAAAATAATCCCAATGATGATGATGGGTCACAGTGCGTGGACTTCCGAAAATCATGATTATCAAACCAGCAACGATCAGTAACAAAGCACACAGTATCAGTTCTAAATCTTTAATTTTGTCACTAGATTCTTCTCTGCCCACCCTTGATGCTATATAATTAACAAATTGTCTCATCGTTCTGGTTCCAATGATTCGGAGAGCCTTCAACAATTGTTGCGTGGTTTCTGTTATATTTGGTTCTCTTTCGACTTTTTGAGTGGTGGGCGAAGCTAGGGAAGAGAATTTAACTGGTATTTGTGACGTTTGAAAAGTTACGAGCTGAGTAAGACTGGGAGGTGAAGTATATTGTGAAGGATGGGTACTTTCTCCATGGGATTGCTCTGTATTCGTCTCAGAGTATGATATAATTGCACGTTGCGGTTTTGACTCTGCGGATATTGCGTGGCAGACAGGTGTATCCGGTGTGTCTGGTGTTACTGAAATTACGGGTGGAAGAGATTTTACCGGAGATGCAGTTTGCCTAACTGGTTGAAGTCCACGGGACGGCGATGATGATCTAGATCTACTTCTTGATCTCTCATCAAGTTTTTCATCATTCCCTATAGAAGATTCACGTGATGTTGATGTGAAAGGAAACGTAGCGCGTCCCATCTCAGCCTCGACTTCCGCATCAGGTTTCAGTTTATCCCCCTTTAAAACCTGAGCTTGTAAGGTTTCTGATTCCGTGGACAGCTGCGTCCTATTTTCTGCTAGTCGTTTTACTTTTGTTTGCATTGCATCCAAATTTTCCACATCTAGCTTACCCAATTCCGTTCTTAGTAAAGATCCAACGTCTCGCGTAGGACTTCTTCGAATTGAATCTTGTGTTCTAACGGTGGGCGAGGTAGTTTCTATTCTTTCATTACTGGTAGTCATGGTAGCATCTTCCATCCTAGAAGGCGGTCTTTCTTGAATTTGGGTCACGTTTTCCAGATAACTCCTTATGGCTATTAATTCCTGTAGCAAAGAGGGACTTATCCCGTTATGAACTTCACTGACTTTTCCTGTCATTTCAGAAGCAGATATTACAATTGCATCGATTTCAGAAGCCGCTATCTTATAAGCTTCTAGCTGAGAAACACTGAGTCGATCAACTCGCAAGTCTCCTACTTCTAAGCTGTTGATCCTTAGTGGTTCATCTGAAAGTAAAGCTGCTCGCAAAATCTCGCCTAGGTCCCGCTGAATTTCTTCATCTAATCTCTCAAACCTAACTGGACGATCTTCGATCCAATTCTCTTTAACTCTATTTGAAGCTAGTCTTTCTTCTGAAACTCTTCTATCTTCTGATGGTTGAATTATCGGTAGAGGAGGAATGGGAGGTGCATCAGAAAGTGTTGGCGTGGATATTCGCTCAGTGGAGATCAGAATCTGTGATCCCGACATGGATGGTGCCATGATAAGTTTGGCTTGAGTAATTTCCTCTTCTATCACATGATCATCAGGCAAGGGATCGGTTTGAGTAGATGCAACTGCTTCATTCATCGAGTGAACAGATTCAGGTTCATAATAGTTTGCATTGTCCTTAACTGCTCTGTGTGATCTAGGTGGTCTGGGTGGGGCGGGCAAAGGCCGACCTTGCATTTTGTTGAGGATTTCTCCACTTCTCAAATCTTTATGTTCCCCATCAGAATCAACCTCGATATATTGCGTCACGTGCTCCGACGATCGAATTATCTGCGTATCGGCTGAAGACCTTCTTCTCAACGGACCCAGAGTACAGTACGCTCTTTGTGGTCGCTTCGGTGCCATGTGTCTTGGAGTCGTGGCTAACTTATGACGACATCGTCTAGGTGGAGACGGTCTTGGTTGCTTCTCACGTTTTTCTATAACTGCATAATCAGGAAGCTGATCTTGAGAATCATCTTTATTAATATCGCCCTCGATATATCCTATTTCTGGAGGAGATTCGTCACCATGCGATGTGCGGTCTTCATCTTGAACGAAGAAAGCAGTTCTAGAACGTGACCTTCTTTTTGGAGGAACTGGTGGACGTTCAGCGATTTCTTGTTTGAGTCTCATAGATAGTTTATTCATAATGTTATGATCAACTGATGCTGGTGCTACTTGAGACTTTGGGGGAGGTGTATTTGGATGTTCTTGACGCAATGTATTTTCAAAGTTGTTCCAATCACCATGCCCGTTGCAGGCAAAGTGGATCACTCTATTTTGATGTAGGACATTTCCATTTTGAATTTGTTTGTTCTCATTTTCTACTTGTCGCAGAATCCGTTTTCTTCGATTCGGGACGGCTGGCGGAATTATTTCGGTGGAAATACTAGGTTCAATGTTCAGCGAAGGCTCAGTAGTAACCTGAGAGTGACTGCGGAGGGAAGACCTCGATTTTCTGCGAGCAGGCTTCAAAATTATGATATCATCTAATGGCTCGGCTGGCGATCGTTCACGTGATATGCTATCTGCTCGATATACTACTCTGTGAACTGCACTTGAAGAGCTACCTGTTCGTTCTAGGTTACTAAGTGACTCCTGACTATGACATAAAGTTCTTTCTCGTTTTAGTCTTGTAGGTGGCAAATCATTATAAGATCCCGAAAAGTTGTCCTTTCTCTTTCTCAAAGATCCTGTGCGATTAGGTCGCTGAGGAGGCATTAGAGTCATATTGACATCTGCCCGGGCTTTTGCAGGTATCGCTTTGAGTGCCTCGCAAATTTCACTCACGATATACATGCCAACACTCATATCGTCTTGAATGATGCCTTTTTCACGTAGGACAAACTCACCGGAATCTACTTTCTCGATAACACCACATCGACGACGTTCACAGGAACTGCCGCTGGATTGTTGTTGCTCTCTGTCGGATCGAACTGAAGAACGTTCTTCCGAAGACATTTTTCGAAATTGTCTTGGATCCACTGGAGGAAAGCAACCTTCGTAGTCGTCATCACCATCATTTACGAAAGATTGCACTCGCTTGAATTTTAGGACCTCTACATCTTCTATTTCAACTTCGTCTTCTGATTCGTTCAATCTTTCAGAGCGCATAATTTCTCGATCTGCTGTTCGATCACTGTACAATCTTCGATCAAACGATTCTTCTACTCTAGTCATATCATTAGATCTTGATGTTTTCTGATCAGAATGTTCTCGAGAATCCTCTTCATAATCAGCGTACTGTATTTCCTCTCGATAATCAACTATTTTTTTTTCAGATGTTTCCCAGGGTAACTTTTCAGAGTCTTCCACTGATTCTGAGGTATGTATTCTAAAAGCCAATCGTGGCTCCTCTAGAGAAGGATACCTCCACGGACGAGATCTTTCAACTGCAACACCTTCCTCTTCTAGCTCTTTATCTGAAGGTTTTGTGTCTCCGAATCGTTTAGCCAATCTGGCTCTGAGGGATTTCTTGGTACGTGGAAAAGTCGCACTCTCAGCAGATTGAGCACGTGATTCTTTGGGCGAGGAAGTTGCATATTCAGCTTTGTTCTTTGATTTTCTGTCGAAAATTCGCGGATAAGTCGAAAAATCAAAGATATTTTTGCGCGAGCCGCATGTAGAATGGGTTGATGGTTGTCGTGCCTGCTCTCGTGGGGAAGCCGTCCCCTTCTGAGAGCGATTGAAGGCACTAGGAAAGTTAATATTGGGACGTTTGATGTTAAACTTTGGTCGGCTTGGCAAACTCAGTTTTGATGTATCTGGGAATGAGAATCGAGGTCGCTCAGGTAGTGCCATTTTGAAACGTTCCATTTTGCTTCCTTTTTCATTCTTCGATTTTTCGAACTTCGGCTTTTCAGACTTCACTTTTTCATTCTTAGTGGTTGATACCGATTTCTTCTTCTCAGATCTGCGATGCGCAGGCATTGCGAAGGTAGGCTTTTGAATACCTTTGAGCTGGGAGCGCAGCTTACTAGCTTGACATCGGAGCTTGGCTTGAAAACCGTGACTACTCTGTCTCCCTGGTAACTCTTCCTGCACCGATGAGGCTACCTGTAAATTAGAAAAAAGTTATTTCGGAAATAGGAACGTTAGAATAATTTTTTGCTATGATTTACAATTAGGCAATTCTTGACAATTTTCTCGAAGTTTTTGACTTCGAGACAACCACTTTCATCGCGACAAAATATTTGAAAATTACTTCAAACCATTTTTCATGAAATCTCGAAAAGGTAGCTAAGTGTTGGGACCATGACCAAACCTTGAGATTTTCAACAAGAAAGATCTCTACAAATCTGCTTAAGTATTTTGCTTGCTAAGGCTGTTGGAGCGGTGTAAAGTAAAATACCACGAACCGTAGATTCGCTGAAATGTCCAAATGTCCAACTCGCATCATCACTATGCGAATTTGCCCTGAAGATAAAGTATTGTAGGAATAATTAATTATAGTTAAAAGTTTGTCATAAGTACAAACGCGGGATTTCACCAGGAGTGGGTACCATTCTTCTATGTGAGATAGGTGGTTACAGTCTGCGATAGATTTAAAACAAGAGCACTGATCTTCAGGTCGACTAGTTTCACAGAATATTCTGGGTATATCCGTCGCAACTCCCTTATACGGTCTTTATACCTTCCTTTCTTTTTATTCTCCTTGGCTATGATGTTCTTGTCGGCTGGGGCCGGGAATTTTATAACGATCATGGTTTGTTTCTCAAAGTCAATTGGAACCATGCCAGGGATCAAATATGTGTGTGTGTGTGTGTGTGTGTGTGAAAAGCCACGAGGCACGGGACCTTACAGATAAAAAATGGATCTTCAGGTTTTTGATGCCATCGATAATTTTTGAATCGATCTTTCATATCAACTCTTGAACTACAGCGTGAAACGCCGGGACATAAACCACAACGCGGGTTTCGTTTGAACCTTATCCACTTTTTTGCTGCATAACAATTTTTCAGCGCAGTATTGGTCATAATAACGAGTCAGTCGTCAAACAAATACTTTTATTAAAAAGAAAAAGAAGGAAAACCCAGAGGTCGTATGAATCATAAAAATAATAAAAGCCATAAAAAGTCCTAAAAATGGGACCGTGTCCAGTAAGGTGGCCCTTATTTCTCACTTTCTATAATTTCTCTGCTCTCATCCCCCCCCCAGTTTCGCTCGAATGCCCCCAAAAAAATCTCCAAATTTGAACAAAATCGGTTAATATTTAGGGGTGCCGCAAAGACCATGAAGTTTCCC
Source organism: Andricus quercusramuli (assembly GCA_932178445.1). NCBI lineage: Eukaryota > Metazoa > Arthropoda > Insecta > Hymenoptera > Cynipidae > Andricus > Andricus quercusramuli. Next base: position 231,652 of record CAKNXH010001950.1, read on the forward strand.
ATTGATTTAACATGGGAAGAAGTCAGCTTTTTGTAAATCTTATATTGAAACGCGATAATATGTTACAAATGATTCCGTGTTTCAGTATATTGTTCAGAATTCGTCAAAGAATAAGAATCTATCATAAGTTTTGAGGTTGAATAATGTTGAGCCACTCTTATGGGTCCCAAAAGAAAACCCCATAAGTGACAAATTTGAATTGTACGTAATATTGCGATTTATTGACGGTTTTTAAAAGTTGAAAAAAATTAGTAATAATTAATCGGTAATTCAAGAGTACCCAGTCATTTGTTAACTAATATTTAATTGTTTAAACAATTTTTATTTTTTTTTAATATTTGTTTTTTTCAGTTAACTCGCGAAACGAACGTATTTTCTAGACTATGAGCTATTTAGTCAATGATAGCAATAGAATAATTTGTTTAAATAATTTCAAAATTATTCAAATAATACGTATTTGTTCAAGTATATATTTTACCTAAAAATAGCAGGAGAAACATTTTATCTCACTAAATTTTCAAAAATTTTCATATTTTCAAGTACTAGTTTGTTTATTACGAATAATCGTAGATGTTTGAACAAATTTAAATTGTTTAAACCACTTTTTTGTTTACATATTTTATTTTTGCTATTTTTCGAAAAACTGAAATATTTGTACGTTATACTTTGCTTTTTAAGAATACTCTTAAATTTTTAAACAAATCAAATTTGTTTAAACAATTGAATATTAGTTGACAAATGACTGAGTATTTCTAAATTGCCGATTATTGATTATTTATTTTTTTTTTACTTTTGAAAAGCGTCAATAAATCGCAATACTACGTACAATTCAAATTTGTCACTTATTGGGTTTTCCTTGTGGACCCATAAGAGTGGCTTAACATTATTTAACCTCAAAACTTATGATTGATTCTTATTCTTTGACGAATTTTGAACAATATACTGAAACACGGAATTATTTGTAACTTATTATTATTCATTAATTATTTGTTAACTATTTGTAATTATTTGTAAAATGTTATCGCGTTCAAATATAAGATTTACAAAAAGCAGACTTTTTCCCATGTTAAATCAATGGGAAACTTCATGGTCTTTGCGGCACCCCTAAATACTAACCGATTTTGCTCAAATTTGGAGATTTTTTTTTTTGACATTCGAACAAAACTGGGGAGTGAGAGTAGAGAAATTCTGGAAAAAAAATCCACCTAGTATAAATAAGAACCACCCTAGTGTCCAGGGATACTGAATTAACAGATACTCAAAGCCACGCCCTCTTAGATCACGCTGCTCTAGCTCGTGCGCGTTTGAGTCGCCTTGGGGTTCATTTGGACGTTCACTTTGTAGTTTAAGTGTTGAAAAATAATTTAGTTTTTATCTGTAAAATTGGAATTGTTATAGACCAGGGATTGGGAGCAAAGTGACGCTCGCCACTTTTATCTAATCTAGGCAGAGGGGAGAATATAGCAGGTCAGTATCTTGTCTCCTCCGCCTATGAGTTGAATGAGTTAACGTAACGCCATAAATCTCGTTCAGGGGACTGAAAACATTTTCTTGTTTGGTCCCGTTCCGGACCCGTAAGGGGTCTGTGGCCAGCTGTGGCGTTCGCCTCTCCTTGAGCAATGAAATTGACATGCGTTGAACGTTAAGGGGATTTATCAGCGTTATAAAAAGGAATTCCAGTTTCCGGCCGCACGCTTGAATATTTTGATCTGATATTTCGCATACCTCATCTAAATATTGGTCTCTTTGGTGGTTAAGTCTCGGTTTTTTGAATTTTTGTTTAGATTTAAAGTTATAAACAAATAGAAAAGAAGAATAGAGAAAAAATGCAGTGACGCTCAGTACTAGCTGAGTTTGTATTTTCGATGCCTGAGACTCAACCCTCGTCAAACCGTCGCGCGAGTGGAGACACTCGAGCGCGTCGAATTATCCGGAACGAATCATCCTCCTCATTGTTATGAGATGCAGGCCGGTTCAAAAAACTGAAATTACGAAAGCATCGCGTGATTGAATTTTAATTAGCATACATAGTTTATTTAAATAATTCTAAGAAAGTGAAAAAAAGATTCATGGAAATCGGTTAATATTTGCAGTAATAATAGAAATTTTGAAGTGCACACGATAGTATGCAGAGATACACCGCAGAATGGGAGAAACGCATTTTTTTCGTTCAAAAGGTCTACAGCCTTCAATTTTGCCGCAATCCGCAATTCCTTTTTTTTAATTGAAGAGCGCTAAATTTTCAAGAGCACCTTAGTCAGAGATTCTTGCATTTTCATTTATTTATTTATTATATCTTTACTCGAAGTATGAGAAAATAGAGATTTTTCACAAAATCATTATTTACTCTTCAATAGCGGTTTGCATGCAATGAAAATCATCCTAAATCGATGCAATAGTACTCCCAGAATGCAAATAATTTTATTATTGTCATTAATTAATTTTGTCATTAATTGTTATAAACAACAAACATGAGGCGAAATGTCGATCGATTTGAAGAGGAAAAATTATTTTATGTATTATTACTGCACATTACTTTCGATTCCTCTTACACAATTGCACGCACAGAATCTTACACATACGATGGCACTCTCAAACGCTTTGAAAAATCGCCCCCGCTGGGGAATCGAACCTTCCTGACTACCTACAATCTGTCCTAAAACCTCAATCTAGCGAACGCGTAAGTGAAATGAGCTACGGAACCACTTAGATTTTTCTGCCAAACTTTGGGTCAAACGGTTTCTCCTAGAAAAAACGTGGCCATGTAAGAAATGATAATAAATGTTTACTTAAAATTTGTTTCATTTATCTCATACGGATGATATCTAATATCCTTCAATATATCTTTATATCAATATATCTTCTCAAATCGATGGACATTTTACCTCATGTTTCTTGTAGAAATTTTCGAGCTAATCTATTTATGAACCTTGTACAGAATGCGTCTGAATATTAATATAAATTAATAATAATATATTTACTGTGTGAGTTAATACTGGTAAGAAAAATATTTTTCCCAAGCTCGTTACAAATAATTAGAAATATCTGTAAGAGATGAATGATAAAAAATCACATTAAAAATTTAATCCGAAAACATTTTTTCCAGTCTTAGCTTTGAATAATAAAAAATATTTACTTTAAAAAAATTGTATTTTCAATTATTTGATAATAATACATATAAATTAGTAATAATATATATTTTCTGTGTGAGTTACTACTTGTGAGCAAAATATTTCTCCCCAAACTCGTTACAAAATATTAGATATCATCCGTAAGAGATGAATGAAACAAATTTTACGTAAACATTTATTATCATTTCTTAGATGGCCACGTTTTTTCTCGGAGAAACCGTTTGACCCAGAGTTTGGCAGAAAAATCTAAGTGGTTCCGTAGCTCATTTCACTTACGCGTTCGCTAGATTGAGGTTTTAGGACAGATTGTAGGTAGTCAGGAAGGTTCGATTCCCCAGCGGGGGCGATTTTTCAAAGCGTTTGAGAGTGCCATCGTATGTGTAAGATTCTGTGCGTGCAATTGTGTAAGAGGAATCGAAAATAAAGTGCAGTAATGATAGGGGAGAGTGGGGAGTTGTGGGCCGTGGGGAGTCGTAGGCCACCTCAATCTACGCCAATTTGTGGGTGGTAAGATTGCTTTAACCACTGCCAAACGACTCTCTTTGTATGAGGTCACTTTTGTGAACTCGACCCATAGTCTCAACAGGCGTAGTTAGTATTTTGACATTGTTGATTGAAGAAATCAAAATAAAAGTTTGTGTACAACTCAAGTTGTTGATATTCGAAGTCCCGTTGTGCAGCATATTTCAAAGGTAAGTTAGTGCAAACTATTCCTTGACCAATTGGCTTTAAATTCTATCAAACAATTTCGGTAATACATTCATTTTGTGTATGGCGATTCGGTCATTTCGTAAATGTCGGCTGTGTGGAGTTGTGGTCCACCGTTAGTGGGGAGTCGTGGGCCAAACGTTCTTAATGCGTATTTCAATTTTTGAAGTGAACCTTCTTTTCTCTTGTTCTGGAAAGTGATGTTAGAGTGAATTTAGAATGTCAATTGTGTTGAAACAATGAATGTCAATCGGAACAACACAGTTCACTGCAAAATGCGCGATCGTGCGGCGCACTTGAAATGTGCCAACATGAGGACCGGATATTACACGTGCATACATTGTGAATCAGAATAATTTTTTGTTAATCTTTCTAAAATCATTAATTTTTATTTACTGCAACTTTAATAAAAATAAACTACTGTAATATGCCATTATCTTTTATTTTTTGTCATGGCCCACAACTCCCCACTAAAATCACAAATATCGATTTTGATAAGATTTACGTCATCCTAGATATTTCTCGCGCATTAACGAATTTTATTAATTCTGGTCTCCAGTTGATACACTGAGAAGTTTACTACAAATACCAGTTCATACATTGACAATTTATCGATGTTCAGAGAAGTTATGTCTTGAAAACAAAGCGTGGCCCACAACTCCCCACTCTCCCCTACATAAAATAATTTTTCCTCGTCAAATCGATCGACATTTCACCTCATGATTGTTGTTTATAACACTGAATGACAAAATTAATTAATGACAATAATCAAATTATTTGCATTCTGGGAGTACTATTGCATCGATTCAGGATGATTTTCATTGCATGCAAACCGCTATTGAAGAGTAAATAATGATTTTGTGAAAAATCTCTATTTTCTCATACTTCGAGTAAAGATATAATAAATAAATAAATGGAAATGCAAGAATCTCTGACTAAGGTGCTCTTGGAAATTTAGCGCTCTTCAATTAAAAAAAAAAAAAGGAATTGCGGATTGCGGCAAAATTGAAGGCTGTAGACCTTTTGAACGAAAAAAATTTGTTTCTCCCATTCTGCGGTGTATCTCTGCATACTATCGTGTGCACTTCAAAATTTCTTTTATTACTGCAAATATTAACCGATTTTCATGCATCTTTTTTTCACTTTCTTAGAATTATTTAAATAAACTATGTATGCTCATTAAAATTCAAACACGCAATGCTTTCGTAATTTCAGTTTCTTGAACCGGCCTGCATCTCATAACAATGAGGAGGATGATTCGTTCCGGATAATTTTACGCGCTCGAGTGTCTCCACTCGCGCGACGGGGTGTCTGTTTGAAGCCGAGCTCGCAGGTTTGACGAGGGTTGAGAATCAGGCATCGAAAATACAAACTCAGCTAGTACTGAGCGTCACTGCATTTTTTCTCTATTCTTCTTTTCTATTTGTTTATAACTTTAAATCTAAACAAAAATTAAAAAAACCGAGACTTAACCACCAAAGAGACCAATATTTAGATGAGGTATGCGAAATATCAGACCAAAATATTCAACCGTGTGGCCGGAAACTGGAATTCCTTTTTATAACGCTGATAAATCCCCTTAACGCTTTGCAGTGCGTTATGTCCAACTCTCTCAAGTCAAACGCCGTAAGGCGCGGGGTATGATATCAAAGGAAAGTTTACATGGGATGCCGGAGAACTCTTCGCAAAAGTGGACGCTATTCGAATCCTGCCGTGAGTGGAGCAGCTTTTCCAGCTCCTCAGCAGCTCCTCGCCGAGAAAATGGGCATAGATTTTTGGAATATAAAATTTATGTATATTGTTGAAAATTTGTCTTTCTTGGTTGAATTGAACTTGGCTTGATGTAATATTGGATCTTTATCAGTTGAAATATCAACTACAACCATTTTTGTTGAGAAATCATCTTTTAGGGTTGAAAATTCAATCACTTGGTTAAAATGTTGACAACTATCTTAGAAATTCATCTATATGGTTTACAAGTAATTTATTTCAATATAATTGGATGTTCTTAGTGTCGACCAGGGTAGTAGTTAATAAAATGGTGTGAGTTTTGCTGACTACTGACCAGTAGTCAGCAAAACTCACACCATTTTAGTAATTTATTTTGTTGAAAATTAGTTTTTTGGGATGTACCTTTTTAATTGAAAATGGAACTGTTTGGCTAAACATTAATCTGTTTCTGTTGAAGATCCAACTATTTTGTTGATAATTGGTCGTTCTTGTATGAATTTTACTGCTTTTGATTTACAATTAAAACATGTTTGGTTTAAATATTTCCATTAATACACTTAAAGATTAACTTCTTTTGGTTTAGGGGTGCCGCAAGCCCCATGAAGTTTAACATGTATTTCCAATAAGAAAAAAATACGTTTTTGTAAATCTTACTCAGAATCCTCAATATTATCTCAATCGAGTTGAAACTCAACATTTCTCTTCACAATTAGCCATAGAATGCGAATAAAATATAAATTTTCAAATACCAATACCATAAGTCTGTTTTATAGGGATCCCAAGAAACCCCATAAGTGAAAAAAAGGGTTTTGCGAGTTTTTCGCGGTAATTATGACTTTTTTGCGGTTTTTCAGTGAAAATTATTTAATAAAAAAAGTTGTGTTCCACCAAAAAAGAGTAATTTTCAAAAATTCAAACAAATGAATTTTCATGTAAAAAAACTGTTGACGACAAGTGAAAAAATTTTCAGCAATTTATATTGCTTAACTGAGGAGATGACTCTTTAAAAGGTAGAATTACTTTTTAACCCATTAATGCCCAAAGTGACCAAAATTTTTAACCGATTTCGACTGGATAACTTTTGATGAAAACGCACTAGAAAAAAAATGAAATACATATTCTGATGCTTTCGGGATCGCTCTTTCCGAATCTGGTGACGAAATTGACGAGAAATTATTCCTTATGCCCTTTTTTTTGCCATTTTTTGAAAAAAGTCAATTTTTTTTCCTTCAATCATAAAAATGACCCTGATAACTTTGTCACATGGTGCTGGAAAGTATTCAAATTTTGTCATCGATAATTTTCCTTGAAATATATGCACTTCAAAAAATTTTTGGAAATCGATGAATTCAATATGGCGACCATTTAAATGTGACATAATGAGTGTTTCTGATACCGTGTGGATTCTTCGTTGGGAGTGCTTTTTTTAAAAAAATAATTCAAACAAAAGTTTTTCATTTCAACGAGTTATTTCGAAAATTGGCCTCAAATTCTGGGCCCAAAGTATTTTTGGGCCTCATGAGTCCCAAAACATGTTGAATAGTAGAAAGAATCTAATTTTTGATTTCAGATTCGTAATCTACGGAAAATATCATGTAAGAATACATGAACTCAAAATTCAATTTTTAGGCCTTACGTATACTATTACATACTCATGTATATTTTTAGGCCTCTTGGGGTCAAGACTATGTTGAATAATGGAAATATCTCATTTCCCATTCAAAATTCAGAATCTACGGGAAATTTTACGATAGAATACCTATTTTTCAATTCGAAAATTTGGGCCTTATGTGCACTTTTGCGGCTACTCGAAACTTTTTGTAGTCTTATGGGACTCAAATAATCTTCAATGATGCAAAAATTCATAGATTCATAATCTACGTGAGATTTCCTGTAAAAATAGGTATTTCCCGAATTCTGAATTGGGTCTTATCTACTTTTCGGACAGTACCGACAATGCCGATCCATTTCTGGCATTCGGAATGAAATCATGAATCTCATCATAAAACACTAGAATCACACAGGTTCATGTTGGATACAATTCATAATTCACATTTTTGGGCCCATTCAATCAATTATGCAGTTGGAGCGCCCTTTGCCGTTGATAGAAGCAACGTTGCCTGGTTTTCACCACGTGGAGGTGGGCGCTCTTCGAAAACCTCTTTTTTTTCACTTTGTAAAAGCGCAAACGAAGAGCGCCCTGTCCGGTACTGTCCGAAAAGTAGATGAGACCCAATTCAGAATTCGGAAAATACCTATTTTCACAGGAAATCTCACGTAGATTATGAATCTATGAATTTTTGCATCATTGAAGATTATTTGAGTCCCATAAGACTACAAAAAGTTTCGAGCAGCCGCAACAGTGTACATAAGGCCCAAATTTTCGAAATGAAAAATAGGTATTCTATCGTGAAATTTCCCGTAGATTCTGAATTTCGAATGGGAAATGAGATATTTCCATTATTCAACATAGTCTTGACCCCAAGAGGCCTAAAAATATACATGAGTATGCAATAGTGTACGCAAGGCCCAAAAATGGAATTTTGAGTTCATGTATTCTTGCATGAAATTTTCCGTAGATTCCGAATCTGAAATCAAAAATGAGATTTTTCTACTATTTAGCATGTTTTGGGACTCATAAGGCCCACAAATACTTTGGGCCCAGAATTTGAGGCCAATTTTCGAAATAACTCGTTGAAATGAAAAACTTTTGTTTGAAGTATTTTTTGAAAAAAGCACTCCCAACGACCAAATTTGAATACTTTCCAGCACCATGTGACAAAGTTATCAGGGTCATTTTTATGATTAAAGGAAAAAAAAAGAAAAAAAATTGACTTTTTTCAAGAAATGGCAAAAAAAGGGCATAAGGAATAATTTTTCGTCAATTTCGTCACCAGATTCGGAAAGAGCGATCCCGAAAGCATCAGAATATGTACTTCATTTTTTTTTCTAGTGCGTTTTCATCAAAAGTTATCCAGTCGAAATCAGTTAAAAATTTTGGTCACTTTGGGCATTAATGGGTTAACCAAGTACTGAAAACTTTTAATAATGATGTATATATTTTTAATCTAAAAGATTGACAAAATTTTATTAAAAGATGTGAATTTGAGAGCAAACAAGATGATTTTTCAACCGAATTTAAATTTCCAACCAAGAAAGATTTTTCAATAATGTAAGAAAGCAAATGTAACCAAGTTGGTCCATTTGCAAGAGAAAACATGTATTGTCAATTAAAAAACAGTATAGTTGTTATTCCAACCCACAAAGACAACAAATTGTTTACTTCAAATCAAAAACAGTGTACTTCCACCCAAAAAGACTAATTTTCAAACAGTTCACGTAAAAAAATAATTTGTAAGGACAACAAAAAATTTTAAGCAATTTACATTGCTTAACTAAGGAGATGAACCTTGAACAGGTGGAATTACTTTTGATCCGAGTACAGAAAACTTTCAATAATGATGTATTTTTAATGTAAAAGATGAATTTTCAGCGAAAAATGTAGTATAGCTGACGTGTCAGACAAACAATACTTTCATGTTCAATGATAAATACTGCAATGTCACGACTTCAAATATTTTGAACGAAAAGCAAGTTTCAACCAAGAAAGATGAATTTTCAAATAGAAAGATGACTCTTCAAGAAAATAGTTCCATTTTCAGCAAGTTTATTGAAATCGAATGAAAAAAGTTCAATGTTTATGTTAAACAGTTCAGTTTTCAACCTACGAAGATGAATATATGTTCAAAGAAATTATAAAAGTTGCCATGAAAACAATTAAAGTTCGACCAAATACCCAAAAGTCGAATGTTGAAGTCAAAAGTTTAATTATTTGATTAAAAATTCCTTTTATTAATTAATGATTTAACTATTTGTTTCAAAAATGTATAATTCTTGTGGACATTAATTTGTTTTCTGGCTGATAAATCTTCTTGATTGAAAATACAACTACTTTGTGCAAAGTTACAAGTTCCTAACTAACAATTGATATTAATAGTTGAAGATCCCTCTCTTCGGTAAGAAAGTTCAATTATTCCGTTGACAATTATTTTTGTCTGGTGTCTATGAATTCTTGAATTGCAAACGTATCTGTTTTATTTTTGGTTGAAAAGCGATTGTTTTAGTTTTAAATTCAACTGTTAGTATGAAAATGACTTTCTTTTTTCAAAAATAATATTTTTGGTCAAAAATTCATCTATTTTGGTAAAAAGTTGAACGATTCGGTTAAAAATGTAAGAATATATATATATATATATACTTACATTTTTATACTACGCAAAAATTGATATATTTGGTAGATAATGATTGTTGCTAGTTAAAAATCAATGTTTCTGTTACAACATTCATCATTTTAGTGAACGTAGAACTATTTTTTTGGTGATTTATGATTTCGTCGAAAATTATCATCATCAGGTTGTCTAACATTCAACTACTTGTTTGGAAGCTTAACTTTTGGGTTGAAACTTTGTCTCCTTGGGCAGAATAGTATTCTTTTATTTTTAAAACGCTTCCGTTTGGTTGAAGATTCAACTATTCTGTTAGAAATTTGTCTGTTTTGTTGAATTAAACTGGTCGAAAATAAGGTCATCGAAGTGAGAGCCGATGGGAAAGCGTGTGCATGGAAAATTTTAAATTGTTTCCGCATTGGTGGGGGCCCTGGGGCCATGGCCCCGCTGGCCCCTGTACTAAATGCGGCCCTGCTTATTATATTGAAAATTGGAATATTCAATTTTGGATCGAAACCTTTTTTTTAGTGAAAAATTCAACAATTTTTTTTGACATGTATGTATTTTTATAATAATTCGTATTTTTGTCAGAAAATTATTCTTATTTGTTAGTAAACCATATCTGTGATTAATAATCAAACTATTTGGTTTCTCAGTGCTTAACTTTTGTTGAAAAAATTTCTATTTTTGAGATTCATCATTCAAGTTGAAAATCAACATCTGCATGTTGTGGGAAATTACGTTTTGTATCGAAAACTCATTTTTGAAGATGTTGAAAACCATATAAGTTTGTAAATTTTTATGGTGTTGAAAATTCCATTAGAACATTGTGCCTGTATGTTACTTCTAAATTCATCTGTTTACAATTAGGAATTGAACAAAAGTATGTTTGAAAAATCTTGAAATGCTGAGAGAAGCTTATAAGTTTTCATTTGAAGGACAATATTCAGTATTTGTATTTATAAAATATTTTTTGTTCCGTATTTCTCTAGTCATCAAATTTTTTCATATATGAACACTAATAGTTCCTAATTCACACAAGATAGATGATTAGTAGAGTTTCAGATCATATGTAATATAGCAATTGAAAACTGAAGTTCAAATAAAGCCCAAGAATGATATTAGTTGATATTATGTATTGAACTGTATAGCATGTGACGCAGCGCCACCTAGTGAAATATATATTGTGCAAGGAGTGTTCACGACGCAGAAACTCTTCTCCTCATCACGGATTAGCTCTTGTGTAGCTGTTTGATGCTGCCTGACGGTGAATACCTCTCTGTGAGCAAGAGTAGGAGGTGCGTGGAACCATATATTTTTGGTACAACTCAGTGACGTAACACTACTTTCTAACTACGCGCACGACCCTCTTCCGAGCAACACTACACGCGGTGCACACACTATAGAGTTTTAGTTGGAATGACATTTAGTTGAATCGATATTTAGTTTGATTGCATAGCAACCCTCCATTGGGTAGCTATACAATCGAACTAAATATCGATTGTACAAAATTGCATTTGGCCAAAAAGTGGTGTAGTTTGTGCTGCTCAGTTCAGGCTGATAGCGAATTCGGTTATCCTGCACTGCTGCACGCCAGAGCACTCCGACCTGCTCCTTATTACTTCTTCTCACGTTCTTCCTTCTCCCTTCGACCCGCTTCGGAGCAGGTCGGAGTGCTTTGGCGTGCACCAGTGTAGGATAACCGAATTCGCTATGAGTAAAAGTGTTAACAAGACGGTTGTGCGTAAGTAAAATGTGACTGATTATGCGAGAAGTTCCCGGTTGGCGGCGTGATATGCATAACCTATTAGGGCGCTTTCACACGATTGCAGATCAGCAGATTGCATGCAGAAAGTTCACAATAGTGAAAGAGACAGGCTGTTCTCCATCTCTTTCACTCTTCTGGACTTTCTGCATGCAATCTGCTGATCTGCAATCGTGTGAAAGCGCCCTTATAAGTTATGCATATCACGCCGCCAACCGGGAACTTCTCGCATAATCAGTCACATTTTACTTACGCACAACCGCCTTGTTAACACTTTTACTCAGACTGAACTAAGCAGCACAAACTATACCACTTTTTGGCCAAATGCAATTTTGTACAATCGATATTTAGTTCGATTGTATAGCTACCGCTCGCTTGCTCCCATCGAAAAAAGTATCGATGCACCAATGCATCGACTTGCGAAGAATCGAATCGAAGATCGAAGGATCGAGCACTTTTGCACTCGATTCTTCACGGACTACGTGAGGATCGCCCATCACTATAGTGAACATAACTCCGGGGATTTCGTCCCACCGTCAGCCACAAAACCGATCCTATATCCGGGGTTCACTGTATTTAGATATTTTTAAAATTTTCTCACTAGATTCTACCTTAGGGTCAAACTTTGTGCAAAAAAGTCACAAAAATTATTATAATTATTGTACTCACCACATGCTTAGAAAATTCAAAACGATCATATTTTCATCAATATTATTGACGTTTATTGAAATATCATGAATAATCATTTTTAACAAATGTTCGTAAGTATTGACATATTACATAGCGTGACCTTAGGGCAGAATCTAGGGGAAAAATTCTAAAAATATCTAGATGAATTAGAAGAATACTGTGTATAATTCCGTTTAAAATGAGTCCAAGCACTTTAAAAAATGTTAATTGTTTCCGAGTCATTATGATTTTTTAAAAACATCGAAATTTGACATATTTTACCATATCTCTTTATAAAATCGAATTTAGTGTCTAATGAGCCCAAGCTGAAGGCAGAATGATTCTGTCAAATTAAATGATCTTGTCAAATTAAAACTTCAATTCAATTCAATTCAATTCAAAAATTCAGTTCAAGACTGTCAATCGACCGAAAGAAAAGGTCGGAGTTAGAATTCAAGACAACTGCGATCTGAATATTACTTATGGTTTCCACTTACTTGAATTCTCGTCGATTTTAATCCAATCAATTTTACATCGATTTCAATATCAGCGCAAAAGGCAATGCAAGATAATTTATCGCCGTTATTATTAAAACTCCTAAATACCTTATCAGTGCAATCCGAGATATGCGTACCCGAGCCCATCCAACAAGGCACTCCCTTTGAAAAAAAATGTTTCGGTTGTTCTGGAAAATTAGCAGAGATATAGCCTCCGGAAGCTACGACCACGGTCATCCACCAAACGATCGATCCCGATGCTACCGGAAGTAATACGTCATCCGACTCGTCACTTCCCACAACACCAGAAGTTGATCGAGTCGGGAAAATCACTCAACAAAGAACCGAAAGCGAAAGAAATTCTGACTTTAAATTGAAGAACTCAAAGATCTGCATTATCTTGAAAAGCATACTTGAGATTAAATTACTCAAACAATCCGAGTGGCCATACCACCCTGCACCTTCATTGTTGCTGAATTGAGAGGAAAAAAAGGTTTGGGCCTTCTTCTTCTTTGTTTTTGGCTTCTTGATTAAATCAATAAGCCAAGAAATAACCATCAAAATGTATATAGACTCAACAAATATTGCTTAAAAATTTCAAAATATAGTTGGAACAGTTCCTTAGATTCCACGTACACTTTCAGCTTTGTCTAGTTCCTGTAGAAAATCCACAGCAGATAACTTCCGTAGTCTACATGTGCATGCTTCTAGTCCAACGAAGGTGATCCCCTCACTCTCCACCGGCCCCTCCATTTGGAGTGAAGGGAGGGAATCGCCTGCGCGAAAGGCGCCAAATTCAAAACCAGACATATGCCAAACTACAAAAACAATATATTTATTTAATCAATAAAACTATGAGTGAGAAAACAGAGGGAAGAAAGGCTCCGCTCGAATCAAGTGACAATATTTCCTAGGTTAAAGAAACGACCCAGCTCATATGCAGACTCCTCCGAGGGACTGAAGATGTGATCGCTTATGTCCACCTTACCGGGAGAAATCCCCGCGTCGAAGCACTCAAAGAATCCGTGCAAAGCTGGCCTCCCCCCAGCCAAGATGGGGCACTGATTCAGGATATGGGAAAGATCTTTGTACCCTCCTCCACATTCGCATCCCACCGGAAGACGACCGTTGGTCCTGCCATAAGGCCACCAGAATGCTGCCCAGAATGCAAAGTCCCCTTGACAAACCTCTCACAAGTCGCGCACCGAAAGAAACTTTAGGGCCATGACCGGAAATCTAGAGGCCTGCTTGGCCACCCTGTCAGCAATCTTATTTCCTCTGATCCCACTGTGAGCCGGAACCAAGCAAAAGCGGATGTTAAAGCCCTCTCTTGTAGCAGCCTCAACTACGTTACCCACCACGCGCGCCAGTACTGGGCCCGTAGGTTCCGAGAATCTGCGGAAAAGCCGTTCCAGAGCCGAGCGCGAGTCCGTGAAAATAACTGCTTTTCTCATGCCAGATTCCAGAACGAACTTAACTGAATACAACATCGCTTATAGCTCCGCCGAGAGAATTGACATATAGTCCCTCAGCAGAACCCCAAACCTATGATTCCTTAAAGGGATGTAGAATGCACATCCAACCACCTTCAGGGATGGATCAACCGATCCATCTGTATGGGCATATGTTGCCCCGGGGAAGGGGGAACCTATAAATTCAGCGAAAAGCGGCTGAGGAGAAACACAGTTCTCTGGGCTCCAGATCTATGGGAATCTCTGTCAGAAAATCGCTCCAAAGGTCGTCAAAGTAACCCGGACGAAGGGAACAATCCATGGCGCCCTCAAAAGCGGTCATTGCTTCGAATGTCAATATTAAACTGCAATTATCCGGGTTAACCAACGGCGATACCACACTGAAAACACCAGTTCTCGTAAGATCACTGAAGTTAAGCAGTGTTTGGTGCGGTTAGTACTTGGATGAGTGACCGTTCGGGAATACTGCGTGCTGTTGGCCCGTCGTGGGTGTGGTGAGCCCACACTAGTAGTACTAGTAGTAAATAATCCACCTAGAAACACTACCCGAATCGGGTAGTGTCACGCCTACCCCGGAAGGGAAATGGCTTAATGGTATGAAAAAAACCCTGAATGACCTTGCTCAAGGTTGATAGGCTAGATCCTCGAATTTCTTCGCTAGGGGGCTGTTATTCCAACATAAATGGCGCAGAATGAACCAATTCGCCAGCAAAGCCCGGTGGAATGACAAGGAAGTCTCGGCGACCTCAGAGAGGAGAACCGTGATGAACACCCTGAGAGATGCGTGATTTATAGTTTCCAGCATTCCTAGAGCCATCGCACTAGCCCTGAAAACCGGGGGGAACCCCACTCCAAACACGCTCTAACCAAGCCCTTGTGGACTGTGAACAAGAGGGAGGGGGAGGCACCCCAAGAGATTCCTGCAATAACTTGAAGGATATTGACTGCTCTTGAGGCTTTAGCAGTGACAGCCCTGATATGAGGTATCTAGGACAATCTTCTATCAAGAGTGATGCCTAGACAGTTAAGGGTGGTTTGGCATTGAATAGTTGTTTGATCAATCGAAATAGAAATGTCCTGGACCCTCAATCGACCCCTAGAAGAGATGCACAGCTGCGACTTTGGGATTGAGATGGAGAGCCCTAATGTCGCAAGCCAGGGGGTTAATCCTTCCTTGGTCATTCTTAGAAGGGCGGATGCCTTATTTACAGAGCCACCAGCGATGTGAAGGAGTAAATCGTCAGCATACATGGCTACCCTTACACCAGCTGTTGGATGTCGACCCAGCTTCCTAAGGGCCAAGTTGAATAAGAGCGGTGATAGAGCTCCACCCTGAGGAACGCCTACCCCGCAAGCTTTTGGGCTAGAGCCGTCTGATGAGAAGAAGAGGTTCCGTTTTCCGACCAAAAAGGAGACAATGTTAAGTATCCCTACTGGAACCCCTAAGTTTCTCATCTCATCAATTAAGGGCATGGCAGAACAGCATTGAATGCGCCCATCAAGTTCAATGCTAAAGAAAACGTGTTTTTGCTTCTTCGAAAGCCCTTCATGATGTCCGTAACAAACGAGGCCCCTTCCCACCTGGTTCAGGGATGAAATATACCCGGGTATCTCTTAAAGCTCCCGGAAAAAGGAGGCGTGGAACATCCCGTTGAAGAGAGCATGAAAAAAGCTCAACAACAGATTTAAGAAGCCCTAGATGACTTCATATGACAGACCATCCATGCCAGGGGAGGACTTGGCCTTGCATGCAGCCAGTGCCGTCTTAAACTCCTCCGAAGAGAATGGCTGGCTCATGGGATCGGTTTCATCTGGGTTCGCGAAGAAATCAGTAATTTGTGAAGGGATATCAGGACAAACCAAATCGTCCTGCAGAGCTTTGATTGTGGGAGGGACCGGGTCTGTAACCATGCCCGTGTGCGGCTCTCCGGACCGTGAAGCTAGTGCCTTAATCGTGCGCCAGATCCAGGATAGGCCCGATGCCGTGTCTGAAGACTCGCAAAAGCCACGGAAAGACTGGTCTTTAATACCCCACAACTGGTTTTCAACTTTCCTGTACACGAAGCTAAAGGCCTCAATTTCTTTATCCGTCTGGTTTTCAAGAACCGCTTTCTTGCTAATCTTCTTCTGGACTGAATCGCGTCACATTCTGCGTTTCATCAGAGAGATTGTCTTGCTCTCTCCCCACCGAATGAGTCAGCCCCACAGGCACCATTCGTCTCACAGGAGTCATAAACAGCATTTATGAAATTCTCATAGACATTTGCAGGTATGACTCCTCCTGACAGCTCCCATATGAAGGCCGGTATTAACCCCTCCATTTTTCCATTGAACAATTCCCAATCCAAAGATCTGACGTTAAATCTGTTGGAAGAGGAACGATAGAGGGATGGAGGGGCGTCCAATCTCCCAAAGAACGGGACATGATTCGAGTGGTAATTGCTATCACTGACTCTCACCGTGGAGATCGAAGCAAGAGCGGCCGACCAGAAAACAAAATCGAGGTTGTTGGCAAGCCGAACCAGAGCCGATATGAAGGTAGGAAAATGTCGGCCTGAAAAGTTTGCATTCGGAGAGCCCCACATAGGACAGTGGGCGTTAAAGTCGCTATACATGACCAGAGAGCCCTTACTGGACGCGCATTCAATCAGCCCCATCCATGTATCTTGAGTGATTCGCACTTCCGGGGACACATGGATGGAAAGGAAGGCAATTCTCGTGAGTGACATTGGAAGGACCCACGACCTAGAAGTCCCCCTCCCACGGTACAGAAAAGTCAATCCGATCAACGCAGTACCTATCTTTGAATAGGATCATCGATCCCCCACCTCTACTGATCGCTCTACCGCAACGAACGGTGATATAGCCCTTAATTTGAAAACATTGGTCCCTTGTGAGCCATGTCTCCGAAACGCAGAGAACATCAAGGTCATTCTGAAAGAGTAACGATTCAATTTCTTCCCTCTTGCCTACCACACTACGGGCATTGCAATTTGCAAACTTAATCAGTTTGTATTTTGCCTCTATAACAAAACCAGAAAGAGGTCATCAAATACCTCTTAGAGAAAATAAAATCCTCTAATGATTAAATGCTAAGGCCTAAACCAAAAACACTATAGGGTATAGGTATGTGATATAATAACAGTCGACTCATCTAAGGGCGAAATACCCAATTTTCCGCAACTCGATAATCGAGTTCCTGACCTGACGGAGAATTTTGAGAAGGCTTTGTGAAGCATACATACATAAAGTAAGTACAAAAACGTTATTAAATAAAAATCTCGCATGTGTAAAACTTTTGTGAACTTAAAGTGCAACTCGTTAAAAGGATAACAATAAAGTGATCTTTCATACAGAGTGTTCAGAAAGTTCCCGTAATTTTTTTGGTATTTCAACAGGCCATATTTTTTACGAGAAACTAATAAAACCAATACATTCAGAGCCAAAAGATTTCCTAAAACAATGAAAAGAAAAGTACGTAAACAAAATTACAGCAAGTTTTCAAAATGTCCCCCTTTGACTTCAATTCATTTGCGAAGTCGCTTCCGAAGATTGCTGACAATGCTCGCACACTCTTCTACCGTAATCGTGTCCCATGGATGAGAGCCGATTTAGGAGCATCTACGGTAGCGTAAGGTGTTCCTGAGATTTTTTCCTCTAAGATGGACCACACCGAATCGTCAATTGTGTTCAGGTCCGGTGAGTTTCGCGGCCAAACGTTCTTGCCCCAAACACCGGAAAACAGCTCTTCGCAAACGGCAATCGTGGATCGAGCTGAATGTGCCGGCGCCCAATCTTGTTGAAGCACAAATCCATCTGGGCCGAAGTGCATTTAGGGACTAAACTACACAAAGAATTCAATAAAACCATCGGAATAAACAAAAATTCACAATGGCAAGGAAAAATAATGGCTAGAAAAAAAGTACGGGAACTTTTTGAACACCCTGTATATCTTACTGCCAAATTATAACTATTTTCTTTGCAGTTCTTCCCTCCCGAATCCGTGCATGCATAGTTATTAATTAGATGATTTTCAAAGACATTTAATACCTAATAATGCTAACATTTTTGGTCCTTCGAGCCGAATACGGGAGTGTGAAGAAAGATTCACTCAAAAAGTGAAAAAATTGGATTTAAAATCGAGTTAGAAAAGTTCGCAAGGACGAACTTGCTGTTTATCATCTGTCTCATTGCTACTCAAGGGAACGTTATCTTCAGATGCTCCTATCATTTCTGCCTTTATCCATTTTCTACTGCTGCCAGTTTCCAGTCCAAGTAGCTGTTAATAGCTGTCTTCCTACTTCTTCGTCTTCATGCAGCGAATTAAAGCCTCGCTTTGCAACGAGGAGTGTCTACAAGGCAAGTCTTACGGTGTTCAACTTCGCACTCTACGAAGTTTTCAGATGTCACCTTCGCATTACGCTGGGACGGTCTTATTATGATTGCGTAAACACATAAGTTTGCTTTACTTATTCTCTTACATTTATGTTTTGACAGCATCAGTATTACTATAATACTGAAGTCGCACACTATATATTTTACCTTTATGGCTGCTTGTACGCCAAATGATTATTGTTTACTTGGATGTTTAACAATCCAGCTAAATATTTTCTCTTCGGCTAAATTCAGATTTTTATACTTATTTCTAGCTTATTATTGCTAGTACACTTGCGTAATATTTTTTCAAATCATCATGTCTAAAGTGGAAGCATTATGTCTCGAGCTTGTTTTATTGCACGAAGTTATTATGCGTACAGAAATTAATTTCAAGAAACTCGTACTGGATAAACCAAACGAAACAGCTGTTAGAGGTCGTTTGGACATCCTAAATGAAAAATGGCATTGATGCTTAGAACTAGACTTACAGGCTGGAGTGCTCTATACGTCGAAAGACAAAAAGACTATACGGTCAAATACGGCACAGCTTGTACTCCTTACATCGTTAATCGAGTCATCAAAGAAAATGGGCAAGTAATAATGAGTTACTATTATCAGACTGTCCATCAGGAACTCATGAGAGAGCGTTTGATTTTCATATAGATGAGGAGATTAAATTAAAAGTTTTAGGCTTACAATGGGATCCTACATCAGATATTTTCCAATTCAAAGTAGAGTCCCGACCTATGGAATCTCCGAATAAGCGCCTAATTCTTTCTGTCATAGCAAAGTTATAAGATTCACTCGGCTAGCTATCTCTGGTAGTAATAGTCGCTATGCGCCTAATGCTACAGCTATGGTTTCAAAAACTTCAGTGGGATGAGCCGTTACCCACAGACTTAGAGGATCATTGGTCCAAATATTATAAGAGTTTTACTAAAGTTAAAGGTATTCAGATACCGCGATGGACTGGTCAAAACGCTGCCATTTTAGGTTGTGAACTACATGGCTTTTCTGATGCTTCGAGCAGAACCTATGCAGCAGCCGTGTACCTCCGCATTATTCAGAAGGACGGAACTGCACAACTTACGTTATTGACTGCCAAGTTTAGGGTGGCTTCTATTCTTCCGGTAATTATACCTAGACTCAAATTATGCGGAGCTCAATTATTAGCTAAGACTTTGCATTTTATTATTACAACGATAGGTCTTGAAAATATCCCACTTCACTGCCACATACATGCTTTAGTGGTTTTAGCTTGGCTTACCAAGCATCCGCCTACCTGGCGTACTATTGTATCCAATCGAGTAGCTCACATTCATGAGTTCATTCCAAATGCCAAGTGGAGACATGTATCCACCAAGGACAATCCCGCTGATTGTGCTTCCAGGGGTCTTTCCCCAGAAGAGTTAAAGGTTATTCCCTTATGGCGGCATCGCCCATGCTGGCTAGACAAACATCCTATAAGTTGGCCAGAATCACGGCCTGATTTGTCTCCATACGTTGACCTTGAGTGGGGTAAAATATCTACTCACTATGCAATAAAGCAAGTTAAGCGACCCTTCAATTTGGCTGATAGGTTATCGTCTTGGCCAAAATTGTTGACAGTGACAGCTTCCTGTACTCGATTTGTCACGGCCTTCCTAATCAAGGTTAGTAGGTTACCGAAGTCAGCCTTCCAGCATGAAACTTTAGCTCTTATGCCAGATAAGATTCATCAAAAATCCTCATACTGGTTCCGACGAATTCAGAAAGAAGTCATCGAGCCTGAGTTGCTCGCTCTTGAACGCGATGATTAAATAAAATTAAGTTCGTCACTAAAGACATTGCACCCGTTTCCAGATGAGTCCGGTGTACTGCGTTTGGGAGTACTTATACATAATGTTGCAATTATTCACAATGAGAAGCATCCTATTATTTCACCACGTCATCGAATAAGTTAGCTCATTGCTCAACATGCTCACTCTGGGTCACTCCATGGCGGTACACAGCGATCTTACGTACGCAACGCCAAGGATTTTGGGTTTTAGGAGGTCGTACGCTCCTTCAGAAATTAATCAACTCCTGTGTTCTATGCGTGTGTCAGCGAGCTACTGTTTCACAACAGCTCATGGGTAGCCTTCCGAACTTTCGAACCACTCCGACTTGCCCCCTTACGCATACTGGGGTCGACTACGCAGGTACTTTCAACGTACGCGTATCTCCGGGCAGAGGGCAAAACATCTACAAAGGTTACGTCGCCTTATTCGTTTATTGCGTAACTCGAGCCGTACATTTGGAGCTTGTTTCAGATTATACCTCTGATACTTTTTTAGCCACTTACCATCGCTTTACGAATCGCCGTGGATTACCAGCTTACATTTGCAGCGACAATGGAACTACATTTCAGGGAGCTGAAAAAAAGCTACGTAATTGCCTTATGAACTTACGTAATGATAGGGATTTGCAGAATCAGCTGGCCACTCAAGGAACTGCTTGGCACTTTATTCCGCCTACTGCACCTCATTTCGGGTGTCTGTGGGAGGCTGGGGTCAAAAGCTTTGAGCATCACTTTCGCCGAATAATGGGGTCTAGAACTCTCACTTGCGAAGAGTTCTATACCACTCTTACGAAAATTGAGGCAGCTCTTGATTCACGTCCAATAGGACCATTATCAGGTGATGCTGAGGACTTCACGTATTTAACACCAGGGCATTTTTTTATTGGGGCACCACTACCGAGTCCCCCTGAACAATCAGTTGAATTGGTACCGGAGAATCGACTATCTCGTTGGCAGGTCGTTCAACATATAGCGGAGATTTTTTGGCGACGTTGGACTGTCGAATATTTGCATTCCTTACAGCGCCGATACAAGTGGACACGTGAACAATCTAACCTCAAAATCGGTGACTTGGTACTAGTGCGCAATCATGGTCTCCCTCCAACAAAATGGTCGCTCGGTCGTGTAATCAAATACTATCCAGGTAAAGATAGCTCGGTTCACTCAGTTCGCATTAAAATGGCCACTTCAGAATCTGACCCACCGATTGTTAAGCTTTGCTTGTTGTCTCTTTCAACTAAAGCCTCTACTGAGTTGTGCAATTTGGATAAAACTGAGAGAAAACTCAAGTAGCATAGTATCTGTCTTGCGAAGGCACTTGCTTAAAACTTAGGATTAATTCTCAACCATACTCGTATTTTATACCAATTTATTTAGTATTAGTGTTAGTAATTAGTGTGTAAGGTTGATGTAATTCAATATGGCGGATCTAAGATGGCAAATAAAATTTCGAAATCGTCAGATTGATGCAAAATTTGGGTTTCGGGAGTTTTCAAGGTCGCTGAACACGAATCCGAGGTCACGTTTTTAAAATTCACAATAGAGGATCCAATATGGCGCCAAGAGACCCTGAAAATCCAGCTAGGTTAAGAAACAATGAACAGAATTGTCATGGTGGTACATGTACGGGGCTTTTTGGGGTATTGGAGCACGAATCCGATGTCAGATTTTCAAAAATCCGAATGGCAGATTCAATATGGCGGCTAAAACCTCAAAATCGTAAAAATCTAATAAAAAGATCATGATATTGATGTCAGATTTGGTTTGCGGAAATTTTCCAGGCTGCTGATCACGAGTACAAAGTCAGGTTTGCAAAATTCAATACGATACACCAAATTTAAAAAAATCATGGTATGTCATCTTATGATTTTGTAATTTAGTTGAAATAATGTATGGACTAATAATAATATCAACCAAATAAAGTCCAGTATTTTATATTACCTGTTTTACCTGTCTGCTGATTGACAGGTGTGTCTGTAAAGACGCTACAGTCCATCAGCGCGTCCTGTCGATGGCCTGGATTGACTACCGGAAAGCTTTCGATTCAACCTCTCATATACTTATCATCTGTCTGTTGGAAAGCTTGAAGGTACATCCACACATAGTGAGATGCATAGAGAGATTGATGCCTCTTCTGAAAACTAGATTTACCATCTCATCTAGGAATCATCGTCTGACGACGAACAAGGTCATCTTCCAGAGGGGCGTCTTTCAAGGGGATATTATGAGCCCTTTGATTTTTTGCATCACACTTCTGCCTCTATCTCTCGCACTACGAAATTCTCCTGGATACCTCTGTGACGACACTAATCAGCGTGAGCATGAGGTCACTCATGTTTTTTATATGGATGACCTAAAGATCTATGCCGCTGGCAAAAGCAAACTTCAAACTGCTATAAATATCGTCAAGAACTACACAGGAGAGATTGGGATGGACTTTGGTTTGGACAAGTGTGCCAAAATTCATTTGAAGAAAGGAAAGATTACTGGCGTTCCCAACGACTCCGAGCTTGTGGATATAAGTGTTATTAGACATCTTGACACTGGAGAGACCTATACATACCTGGGCGTGCCTCAAAGCCGCATTCAGGACGTAACATCAGTGAAGGAGTCTCTTCGAAGCAGATACAAGCATCTTCTTCGACAGATTTGGTCTTCCAATCTGTCGGCGTTGAACAAGGTATCTGCGACTAAATGCTTGCCGTCCCGGTTCTACTCTACTCGTTTGGGGTGGTTCAATGGACAAAGAACGTGTTTAAAGCCCTTGATGTCACCACGCGTAAGATCATGCATATGCATACAAGCTTGCATATCAATTCGTCAGTTCCGCGATTATACATTTCACGCCGTCAAGGCGGACGCGGACTTCTGAATCTCCAATGTCTTCATAACCGAATTGTTTTTAGTACAGCTTACATCGTTTCGAATGGCAGAGATCCTCTCCTAAAGATGGACAGAAACCACGAGATGATTGGCGAAGGACCGTTCCTTTACAAAGCTGCGGAGCAAGCTGGCGAGACCCTTGGCCTGAATTTTAACATCAGAAGTGAGGAAAGTGCATTACTCCATCTAGATGCTTCACGTCTAAAAGCCGAAGCAAAGAAAGCAGAGGTTGGAAAATTTCATCAAGAGCTACTCGACAAGCATATGCACGGAAACTTTCACAGAAATGTAGAAAAACAGTCCTTGTCGAAGGAGCAAACTTTTGCTTTCCTCAAATCATCAGGGCTCAATTCAGGTAGAGAGGGCTTTATTTTCGCATGCCAGGACGGTGTCATCTCCACCTTAGCATACCGTCACCGCATTTTGTGTCGAGAAGTTCCCAGTGATAGGTGCAGAGCGTGTCATGCACACGATGAGTACCTAGAACACATACTATCGGGGTGTCCGACCCACGCAGGAACAACGTATATCTATAGACATAATGCGGCCCTAAGAGTGCTTTATTACCACCTTCGTCGCTCTTACGGTGTTGGTCGCGACCCCGCCCTGCCGAACGCTCCAAGGGATATAGAGTCAATTGTCCGAAACGAGAAGTGCCAGATTTTCTGGAACTACGATTTTCGGGCAGCAGTCTCCGTTGCGCACTCGAGGCCTGACATTGTTCTCCAAGACTTCGAGAAACGAACTATATTCATGCTCGAATTCTCGGCTCCGTCCGAATACAACATCACTGCAAAGGAGAAAGAAAAAGAGGAGAGGTATCAAGACCTTAAAAGAGAGCTGCAACGACTGTACCCAAAAAATATTCGTTACGAGTAATCGTCCTTGTGATAGGTGCTCTCGGAGGTGCTAAATTATCACTGGTTTGTAACCTTAAAGCCATACCCTCGTGCCAAAAATATGCCAAGGCACTTGCGAGATGGATGCAGAAAGCTGACATCCTTGGGTCGCTTCGTGTTCTTAAGACACACGAGGGTCTCGCCGGCCTGTCGTTGTGATTGCTTTGCGCCCTGTGACCACCCATCTGACGGACGTGAGACGTGGCCATAGGTGTATTTTACCGCGGTTCTACTGGGGGCTATTGACATTTTTTTTCAGATGGCAGTTGCTCTTAGTGGTACCCTGTGGTGGTTGTTTAACTTTTTTTCAAATTATATATAGTTAGAAGTTTTTCATAAGGACAACCACAGGATTTCGCCAGGAGCGGATGCTAATCTGAAAAATTGCACCCCCTCCCAGCGAAATCGCGGGAAAATGTCAGCCGTAACCACGTCTCACGACCGTGAGATAGACGGTTACAGTCTGCGATGAATTCAACACGATGATCCGGCCAAAGTCTCGTGCACCCTGAGCACACGGTGCGACCCAAGGACGACCGCCTTCTGCATTCTCCCCGCAAGTGTCTCAGTATTTTGTTGACACACAGGGATGCTTTTTAGGCTATTGACCAGTGAAACTGTGGCACCTCCAAGAGCGCTGATGATTAAGACGATTAGCTTAACAGAATATTCGGGGTATAACCGTCGCAACTCCCTTATGAGATCTTTATACCTCTCTTTCTTTTCTTTCTCCTTGTCTGTGACGTTTTTGTCAGCTGGTGCCGAAAATTCGATAACGAACATGGTTCGTTTCTCGAAGTCAAGGAGAACTATGTCAGGCCTCGAGTGCGCAACAGAAACAATTGTCGATAATATGAAGTTCCAGTATATACGGCACGGTAGTGACGCCTTCGCTTAAGGGTTATTTCTTCGGAACCATGCCTGGACAATTGTCCGCGACCGCTTATTTATTATTGTAACCATATTCAGCAGAAACCCTTGGTACAGGGACCCTCTATCCGTAACCCGAGGACGCGTTCGGTAGCTTTGTCATAGGCCTGTGAAAAGTAGAGCTCTTAATATTAATATTTAGAGGTCGCTCATTCCAAATTTCAATTTCCCATTCAAATAGCATGTGATTTTTTTTTTTAATTTGCACTTTTGTAACTCTTCAACGGCTTAATGAATTGCTAAGACCATAACATATTTCTGCAGGAAATTCGACGCTTTACAAAAAAGGTCTCTTCTTCTTCTTCTTCTTTAATCATAATGTGTCCCATAAGGGTTTACATGACTTCCATTTCTTACGCACTTCCTTCTACATGTTTTATGAAATCGTATCCTCATTATTTACAATTCTTTACAACTATTGACATAAAATCTTATATCGAACGCCTCAAATCTATTTTTGACGCCAGCGCAATTTGGGACGTGTTAGCGAACGAGTGAGCGAGTGATCGAAAGCGAGAGTGCAAGCGAGAGAGAGAGAGAGAGAGAGAGAGAGAGCGCGGTAACGCAAACGCATTTTGACTTACTTGTGCTATTACATAATCATTACTTACAAATCTTTACGCTTCTAATTTAAGCGACTTCCGTTTCCTCTTTCTTTCACTTCACTTGTACCTCCATTTTGCCATTTTTTGAATCTATTCTTTTTCAATTGCTCCCCTAGCATCCTCTAACTCCTTCATCCACTCTTCCCCCAAACCAGCCTCCCCTAGAATCTTTACCACATTTTCTTGCCAGCATCCTTTATCTTCCATTCCTCTTCTACATCCTTGCCATACATGCTCTCATGTTTCCTCCTCCTATTCACATATTCTGCACTTCCTATTATCTTTCTTTTCCCAATACATACTTGCCCTTACCTCGTTTCCCAATCTAAATCTTGCTATTCTTGTCCATTTTTTCTCTACCCATCCCTTTTCTAAATACTTTGGTACTCCTTCCTTTCTTATCATCTTATACAATATAGTATATTTTGATTCCTCAATCATCCCCCATCTTCCTATTAATGGTCTTTCTCTCTCCCTTTTTCCCACTTCTTCATAGTTGACTCCAGTCCCGTCTTCTATATCTCTAGCCTTAAAGAACTCCCTCCTTTCTTCCTCCCACCTCGTTAATTCAATCGCCCTCCCTCTCCTTTCTTCTACCTCCATCAAAAACCTTCTCGATAAGTCCCCTCCCTTTCCCTCCCACAGCTTCGTCTCAAAATTCCATGCCCTCTTTCCTGCTCTAGTACTTAATTTATCTCTTTGCGCTTCTTTTCTCACCATATGTCCCGGTGTCCTCCAGTCTACCCCTAGTGTCCATTTTATATACCTTTCTTGTAAATTTTCCATCTCTTTCCTTTCTTTTCATCCCTATACCTCTGCTCCATAACCTAATGCCGGCCAAACTCTTTTACTTCTTCTAATTTTTTCCCTTCCATCTTCCCGTCCATTCTTTTTTTCTTCCCCCTCCTTTTCAGAACCTCATTATCTTTGTCTTTTCTACATTTAAATTCCACTTTTTTCCATCTAAGAATGTCTCTAATCCGGTAATAAAGCCCGCCATCCCTTCTTCATCCTCTGCCATCAACACTATATCGTCTGTGTATACCAATGCATATATCTTTTCGTTCCCTATCCTAACTCCTCCCCACCCTTTTCTCTTCATTTCTTCTTCCAAGTCTGATATTAATATATTAAATAAAAGCGGGCTCAGAGGACATCCTCGCCTTACCCCTCTTACCAACCAGAAACTATCTCCCACTTGCACTCCTACCTTTACCTTGCTTTTTGTCTCTCTAAAAATTTCAGAAACTCTCTTTATTAATCCCTCTCTTATCCCCTTTTTCACCATAACTTTTTCTATCTCGCCTCGGTCTAATGAGTCAAACGCCGCCTTGAAGTCCACGAACACTGCTATCATTGCCCCTTTGTCCCTTTTAATCCTCTTATTTACTAAGTAGTTCAGAACATATATATTGTCCATTACCCCCATCCTTTTTCTAAACCCTGTCTGATTCGGCGACTCTATCTTTCTCTCCACAATTTCTTTTTTTAACCTCTCCGATAAAACAGTCACATATACTTTATACAGTGTTGGCATTAGTGTCACTCGTCTATAAT
This sequence comes from Andricus quercusramuli, assembly GCA_932178445.1. Lineage (NCBI taxonomy): Eukaryota > Metazoa > Arthropoda > Insecta > Hymenoptera > Cynipidae > Andricus > Andricus quercusramuli. Next base: position 258,921 of record CAKNXH010001950.1, read on the forward strand.
CTTTAACCTCCTTTCCTGTGCCTTTCTTCACTATTTGTATCACTACTTCTTCTTTCCATAACTCTGGCCACCCCTCTCCTCTCCATACTCTATTTCACATTATCCATACCCATTCCTCTAATTCTGTCCCCCCATATTTCCATACTTCATTTGGAACCTCATCTATACCAGGTGCCTCTCCATCTTTCATCATCCCTAATACCTTGACTATTTCCTCTCTTGTAATGTCCTCCTCCTCATCTGTTTCCCTACCATCTCTTCCTCCTTTCCTAACTTTCCTCTCTACCCCTCCTAGTAATTCCATAAAACATTTTTTCCATTCTATCATCTCAATATCCTGCTTTACTCTTTTCCTTCTTCTTCTCTCTTTATTCACCACCTTCCAAACCTCTTCTTCCGTCGTAGCCTTCTCCGCTTCTTCTTCAAACCTTTTATTTTCCTCCTCTTTTTTTTTGATCACACAACTCAGCATACTCCTTCTTTTTTCTCCTATATTCTTCTCCACTACTTGTTCCTTCTCTCCATTTTCTTAATACCCTTCTCACTTCCTTCTTCTTCTGTTTACAATCCTCATCCCATCCACTTCTATCCGCTCCTTCACTAACCTCTTTTTTGCTTGTGCACTCTAATGCTCCTTTTATTTCTTCTACCATTATTTCCATTTCCTCGTTTAAATTTCCTTCCCCCATTTTGATATTCTTGACTTTTTCTTTAAACTCTTCTTTACCTTTCAGTGACCAATCCCCTGTTCCTGCTCTTGTTACTTTTTCTTCCTTTTTAGCCTCATTGTTATCACTCATTTCTCCCTATACTGTCACTATTATGGGAAAGTGATCCGAATCTATATGGTTCTCCACCTCTAGTTTCTTAACCTTCTCTCTTACCTCCTCTCCACTACCACATAATCAACTACCGTTCCCCCTTTTCCTCCTGAACGTGTATATTACCCTTCCTCATCCCCCCTCTATACTTCCGTTTAGGATAAACCATTCCATCTCCCCTAGGCTCTTCAACAACTTCTTTCCCTCCCCATTCAGTATCTTGTCTTTGGATTTTCTTCCTTGCTCTACATCCCATTCTCTTCCTCCTCTATCTCCTGTTCTCGCATTTAAGTCACCTCCTATTATTAGCCTACTCTCATGCTTATTTTCTTCCATCTTAAGGCTCTCATATCCTCTGATTTTTCCTGCATATCACCGTTCACAGAAACCCCCACTATCTTCCACCTCTTTCCTCCCATATTTATGTCTTCTACTATTAATCCTTCTTTATGTTCTTTCAACTCTTTTTTATCATTCTCTGTTATACATTCGTTTCTTATTTCCATCACCATTCCTCCCAATGCTCTGCCCTTTTTATTCTTCCTCTTTGCATTTTGCACCTGCCATTTGTAACCTCTGGGTAATCTTCCCCTTACTCTTTCCCATCCCATTTCATCTAGCCACGTCTCCATCATTACTACTACATCCCACTGTGTCAAGTTTCTCATAAACTCCCTATCCTTGTTTTCTAAGCCTGCTATATTCCAGTAGCGTATCCTCCAATCTGGCCTACTTTCGTGTCTCGTTTCTTTTTGTTCCTCACTAATTCTTATTTCTTTACCTCCCGTTCCTTTTTCTCCTAGTTTACCGACACCTCATTTTGTACTATCTCTTGCCTGTCCTCGTCCCAATTCCACCATACACCTTCTATCTGTATTCTTCCATACTTAACCCATGTTCATCTTCCCTTTTTTCTTTCCTCTTCGGCTATTTTCCTTAACTTATACGGCATGTTCCTTTCTACCCATGTCAAATCATCCTCTATTCTCTCCGAGCTTCCATATAAAACCCTCTTCTTTTTCATCACTTCCCTCTTATGTTCCCAGTTCCTTAGTTTTACTATTACCATTCTCTCCCCTCTTCGCTCTTCCCTTCCTACACTTCGCACTTCCTCTATCTCTACCTTAGTATCACTATGTTTCTTTTTCTTTGTTCTCTCTCTTTCTTTTCTGTTCTTTGTTCTATTTTCCTCAGCCTTTCCTTCTCCTTATTCCCACTCTCCCTACCTCCAAATTCACGGTTTGAGCTTTCAATTTTTTTTATTCTACCTTCCAACTCATCTACCTTTTCATTAGGCTCTTCCTTCTTTTCTAGCCTTTGCTCCAACATCTGCATCCTTTTCTCTAGTTTTTCTCTGACCTCTTCCCATTTCCTCATTTCTTTCCCAAGTTCGGCCATTTCCTGTCTAATTTCTGTCGTTATATCCTCCACCCTTTTCTCCTGCTTTTCCTTATACATCCCCATTACTTCTATCATCATTTCGCGCGTTTTTTCTAATCTTTCCATTTCCATCGGATCTTTAGCCTCAGCTCTATCTCTTTCTGTCCCTTTATTTTTCTCATCCTTCTCTGCAAAACTATGTTCTTCCGGTGCCGTTCTGTACATTATGGATTTTTCAAGATCTTCCTTGTTCAAGATCTTCCTTGTCTTCACTGCTTCCCCCGTCCCTTCTCTTCCTTTTGATAAGTGCATCAATCGACCCCACGCTCTTTGCCCTCAATCTATCCTTTTCTACCATTTTCCTATACTTTCCCCTCGCCCTTCTTTCTTTGTTCTCCTCTTTCGGTGTACTGAAAACTTCCTGATCTGAAACCCTGCTTTTCTTGATAGTATTCGCTCCGCTAGCCATGAATCCAATTCAAACGATCCCGCCTTCTATTGTTCTCTGCCTCCATCTGACGTCGCATTCTACCTGCCTTTCCTTTCTCCTTCTCCACCCTTCCCTGCTACGACCAACCTGGTCCTCCCACCCTGTCACAAACCTCAAACCCACCTAACCTAAACTTCCACACAAATCTGTCCTGATCCCCAAAAATATCCTCACCCCCTTGCTAATCTTTCAATCTCCCAATCAACCCCTCACAAACGAACCCCTGTACATACATCCACAATCCACTCACCTCAAATTTCACCACAATTATCAGAAAAACTCAGCACCAAATTTCAACGCTGCCACACACTTTCACGCGGGAAACAGAAGTCAAAGGTCTCTTATGATTTCTTCATAAATTTATTCCTTCAAAAGCTATTCAAGGTTAAAGCTGGACACATAATAAATTTATCGTTTTTTTCCTAATTTTTGGCAAAAATTTGAAACTTATTACTAATTATCTTAATTGTTTTTTCGGAAATTTTATGGTTTAAAATTTTCTCTAAAAAACGATAATTTAACTCAAATCATCAAATTATCAAGTTGAACATTGTTTGAAAATTTGTCTTTTATTGTTCTACTTTCAATAACATGTAACTTTTAAATCATTAAACTTGATAATGTGATGATTTGAGTTAGATTATTGTTTTTTAGAGAACATTTTGAACTATAAAATTTCTGAAAAAACTATTACGATAATTAGTGATAAATTAAAATTTTTTTGCAAAAATTAAGAAAAAAACGATAAATTTATGTTGTGTTCAACTTTAACCTTAAATAACTTTTGAATGGGAAATAGAAATTCGCAATGAGCGACCTCTAAAAATTAATATTAAGAGCTCTACTTTTCACAGGCGTCTTTTTACACCTTTCCGGAAGTTTTTATGTGGGGGTTTCAAAGAAAAAGAAAGTCGATTTTTTTTAACCACCCTAATATATATATTACTCGATTCAACAGCTGCAACTAAATTCAGCTCGGAAAAATTCATTTCAGAACATTTAATCTATACTTAGCCAAGAGTTTAGAAGTAATTTTGGATAATCTACTAGATTCCATAATTTTTATAGGTTAGCACTAAACATATTAAAAAGGTTGACCTAAATCTTGAGAGGTTCCAGGAACTTCAAGGAGACATTTCAAACTTCAAAGGCATCCAAAAGATTTCACAATGAGTTTAGGGAACGATCCCTGAGAGCACACAAAAATTTCAAGAGATTCTGCAGGTGTTATAAAAGATTAAGAGATTCGATATTGAAAATGATGAGCAGGTCTCAACTGTGGCTTTCCAAGATTAGAAGCTTTAAATTCTAAATGCTAAATTTCAAAAATTTCCGGATATTAATGAAAAGTTTCTAAATTATCAGAAATTTCAGGTCTCTAAAGCTTTTTGGAAATATTCCAAAAAATTCCAGACATTTATGGAAAATTGCTGAATTTCGGTAATTTATGGAAAATTGCTAAATAACTGAAAATTTCAGGTAGCCAAAGCTTTTTGGAAGAAATTAAAAAACTTCCTAAATTTCCGGAAATGAATGGAAAATTGCCAAATTTCCCAAATTTTCGGAAATTCACGGAAAATTGCTAAACTTCCCAAATTTCCGGAAATTTATGGAAAATTGATAAATTTCCGGAAATTGCAAGTATCCGAAAATTTCTGAAATTTTCGGTAAATCATCGGTAATTGATGGTAATTTATCAGTAGTTTATGGTAACTTATCACTTCGAATTTCTCCAATTTCTATTCACTACTCACAATCAGTATCTCAAGCGTCAAATCATAATGAAGTGAGGTTATTATTCCGGCAGTTCTGGAAAGTAAATCTGAATCGAAATGCGCAAGCGCAGCAGCTAGAAAAATTAATTTTACTGAAAGAGGGCAAGCGCAGCAGCTAGATATAGTACATTTCGACCTACGACTCGTTACAAAAACATTGCGCTCGTTTCAAAAAGGCCGTCAATCCGCAGGAGTTACGAACGATACTTTTCAGAACAAAATCATAAATGGCGTGATTTCATTGTCTCCATGGAGAAATGCAAAATCACGTTTTGAGTCGGTGAAGGTACGCATGAGCTCTACTGCATTTTGGTTCTGAAGAGCGTGAATGAGACAACAAAGTATAATATGCGAAGCGATAGGAACACGCTATACTCTTCGTTAGAAACATCGACTCACTAATCCGCCATGAATTCTGTTGTTATCTTTGTCTACCACGATCTCTCTCTAGCAAGCTATATCGTTACGAAAATACTCGGGCATGCACAAACAAAGCTCTTTTTTGAACTCTACGTCACGCCGTGCTAACAGAACCCTATTTTGTAACTCATCCAACGCACCGCCAGGAGCCGCTCAAAAAGCCGCTCAAAGCTCACGGCTTTGGAATTGGTCACTTCCCGCACGCAATACATGCCTCAAAAAGCGAACATTTCGTGCGTACGTTAAAAAAAATAATTATCATGCTAACGCTTAGTCTCATATTCAATTGTCCTGTAATAATTCATAATTAAATATAATCAAAATTAATTTCTCAGGATGCAAAATATATATTGAAAGAAAATAATACATAAGTAAGAAAACGGGGTGCTTTTTTATCGTGAGTGGTTTAATATATTTTCCAGCATACGTAGGCTTTTTCAGCAATTAAATGTGTTCAATGTGTTTTCTCCTTGTGAGTGATATTCAAATTGACGCGCCGTTCAAAGTAATGGAGCGACGGTGGGGGGGGGGGGGGGAGGCAGGTATTCAGATGTTCAGATCCATTCGGCCTGTCCCTAGCGTTGGAGTTGAACGGTCGTTTTCAGTGGTTACTTTGTATTTTTCTATTGGTTATGTGTGATTTGGATTTTCAGCGCGTGAAGAACTATGACGCTAAATCCTTTTGTACTGTTTGAAGAAAGATACAACTTTGATACACATTTTTGGAACTGCTCGTGATTTTGAGTTTTGAAAGGACTAACTGCACTTATAACTTTGGATTATTTCAAGAATTTAAGCATTATCAGCGACTATGAATGCGACGGCGGCGGTAAGCCCATATAACCTCTGATTTCAAACGTCTTTGACGATATTTGTTCTGTGACATTCATGGATCATCTACGTAATCTGAGGAGATATCTTTTTCTATCACCCCGATTTGCCTTTGGGATGTACTTTTTGCCGCTTTGTCTCTAACGTTTAGGTGGAAGTGTGAGGAGAATAGCGGTTTCTTTTTTAAATTTAAGGCAATGCTTGCTAACTGTCCTCTTGAAGGATACACATACGTATATAGCAGCATCCATTCTAGTGCCCGTAGAGGTCGACAAAACAAATAACACCTATATATCTCTGCAATCAACCGCTTCCGGTCTCCTCATGCTTAGCCATCCTTCTTTCTTTTTCCTGTCCTGCTAATTGCTTTATCATTTTCGTTTCGTGCATGAAGGGTGTAAATTTGATTCCGTGCATTTATATAATTGCTCTGTAGATTTGATTTATTTTTGCTCATTGGTCCTTGCTATTAATAGTCCATCCGTTAAAATAAATCCACTCAGGTATGGTGGAAAGCCAGATTTTCTGAGTTCAGCATCCCCATTCAGGGGTATGAGAAGAGGGAGACCTAGTTCCTCTCACGGATCGTCCCAGGAAGTCGAGATACCTCCGTCAAAGAGTGGTAAACCCGGGAATTACCGAGCATCTTCGTCTCGTAACGATTCCTTTAAGAGACCCGAGTTTTCCGCGAAATCAACTCCGTATGCGGGCAGCAATCCGAACTCACTCGCGCGCTCCTTGTTGGGTACGGCTCAGAGCGGATTAATCTTCTTTATTCGACCAATATTAGGGATGAGAGTCGGGTCGACCAAGATCATCCTCCCTCCTACCCTGAGGACCATTTTAGATACTCTAATCCGGAAGCTCCGGTTCCCCTATATGCGGAGAATGCCGCCCCCTTCTTAGTCTTTCTGGAATGTGATTCGCAGGACTGGAATGTTGGGAAATACGATCCCCTTGCTCTCGCCGATAGAATCAGGGATGTCATTTCCTGGCCGAGACAAATTCACAGAAACGAGCAAACCAGGGTCAAAATTTTTTTGCGAGAATAGAGAGGACGCTAACACCTTAGTCGTTTCCCATGAGCTAAAAGTTCAAGGTTACTCTGTCACTATTCCCCCTTCTCTCATTCACAAGAAGGCATTTGTAAACGGTATTCTGCTGAAGTAATCCGCTGTTGACATTTTAAATAGGACTACGGAGGAAAATAGGGGTATTCTTCTGTCCGTCAGCCGTAAAACAAAGATGGATGGCACTTGGGATGAAACAGTGGAATTCTTACTTGCTTGTTCCAGGGTCCCACGTGTCATATTTCTTCCTAGCTTCGGCCGACGTGCGAGTTTTGTACAAAGTTCCATCGGACGGAGGAATGCCCCAACAAACCCACTCCTGCTCATTGTGCCAATTGTGGGAGCGGTCACATGTCCTCTTTCCGGCTCTGCGAAATTAATCTTTACGAGTTCGAAGTCATAAGGATTCGCTTTTGGAACGACTGTGGTTTCTTGGAGGTTGAAACAGCCTTTAATGGAATGGGTTGTTTCCATCATGGTGGCCAAGGCTTCCCGGAACGCCCTCCACGTCTGACCTTTACTCGCCGACTTTCTGGACCATCAGCTCCTCCTGTTGTTCCCATTTTTCCCTCATCCATGGAGCGTTTGGAGGTCATGGACGACCCGCTCAGGGCAGCAGCTTACTCCCTTTTAGAAATAAGTCGCAACACCGACAATAAAATGCAAAATTTTCCAATTAACTCGTCTACTCGATCGGCACTCCCAGGAATAAATCGGAGGAACTCGCCCTCATAAATGGCCCATTCTTAATTTAGTCGAACTCACTTAAGAGTTATTTCGTTTGTTTCCTTTTTGTTATTCTGTACATCTTGTTTTGTTGAATCGTTTCCAACTCTACCTTTTCTCTATTGCTTATATCGGGATTGACGGCTCTTCCAGTTTGGAAATCAAGATACATTTTTCTTAAGATTTCTGCACTAGATTTTTGAAAAAATTTAGATTTTTGCTCCTGTATTATTGGTTCACAAGGTTTTTTCAATTTTCAGTTTCTATTTTCCTCAGCATTTAGTTTATACTCAGCTCAACAAAGGTTGAAAGAATTTTATGTAAACCCCTATGCATGATGGCACGCGATAATATTTTGAATGAATTTTTTTATTGTCGTTGTGCTATGTCAAGAATTTCACTAGTCACTTAGTTAACAAGATATCTTCTAATTTCAATTTTAGGCACCTATACCCATTGATTTGCAAATTTATTTAGTTCCCCTGGGTGAATCTAGGGTTAAATACACATCATGTCTTTGCTTTGATTCTGTTTTAGGTCTTCTAAACTTCTTTTGTTTGTTGCTTCTAGTCCTCAACAATTGGAATAGAAGGGGAATAGCAAGAGTGGAAGGAACTCTTACTTCAACCCCCTTGTAATTTTCTTAATAATATTGTAATAATACTAGTGGCCCCCTGCTTTACTCACGAATTTTGTCTTACCTTCTATCGTTAGTTGTTTCAGCTTGTTCCTGTTTCTTCCTCAAACTAGGCTGTTCTTATATCCGTTGCCAATTTGAACTTGTTTCACTCAACCTTATTTTATTAATTAGTATTTGCGAGCAGTCTATAGTTTTTTCCAGTAAAAGACCTTACTACTTAGTTGGTTAATAGGGCAGTCTTTATCTTGGAATTATCGTCACCACTGTTTCTTCTTCTTTCTAATATCAATTTTTAGTCTTGTAAATTCCAGCTGTCATTCTAAATTATCTATAAACTTTACACGGACTATTTAACACTTAAGGCCTTCTTGCTTAATTCCTAAATGCTGAATTTTCCTTTTTGTCCTTTTTATGTTGGCTTATAACATATCTTAAACAGTGACACACCTTCTATTGAGTAAGAGTATTTGTTTGATTTCTTTGGCTCTGGTTCAAAATTCAGTTTATAGGCTGTGAAACAAAATGATAGAAACTTAATTAAATTACCTATACGACTCTCTTAATAATAAATTATTGCTGTGGAAATCTAATTGTCAGTCTTAAATTTCTAACTAGAAGTCTAACTATGGCTTCAAGTCCTGCTAGCTGACACTTGACTAATTCTTCGGGCTAGCACCATGGTCATTCTACTTATCATGGCTTTACTCTCGTCATTGACTTCTGAGTCTTAGTTTGTTTATTATCTTCTACAGTTGGAGAACCACACACTGGTGTGGTCAGAAATCCGAATTCCCCCGCCATCAGAGGCCTGCAGGAGAAACTAATTCGCTCGGAAATCCCACTCTTGGAAAGAGTTCCAGGTGGCGTTATCTCAATGCAAGGCCAAGTCTTCCCCTGGCGTGATGGCCTGTCGTATGAAATCATACGGGGCTTCTCGGACCCGTGTTCACTTCATCCCTAAAACGGGTGGGAAGAACTCCTGGCCAATATCTCTCACTTCGATTTTGTGCAGGTTATTTGAGGGATAGATTCAAAGCAGACTGGAATACTTAGCCGAGCAGAACAGCTGGGTCCCTGCATTTCAGTTTTGTTTCATAAGGGGCAGGTCTTCTATGGACTGTGCGGCCTTGGTTGTTACTGATATCATGATGGGCTTTGGCGGGCGCAGAAACACGCTGGCGCTGGAATTGGACTTGAAGGGCGCGACCAATGCTGTCCTGCCGGGGCCTCTGATTGCTGAGATGAGGGACTTAGGGGTTCCGGTAAGAGTGCTCAACCGTGTTTTTTTCTTGGTTAGCAGATGGAGTCTCTTCTTCTCCCCAGATGGGAGCAATCCAAGGGCTTGCGGGGTCGGTGTTCCCTAGGGAGACGTTCTCTCTCCACTCCTTCTTAACTTGGCTCTGCGTAGGCTTGAACAACACCTTCCGGCCGGAGTGAGAGTGGCCATGTACGCAGAGGACCTCCTTCTTCACGTCACTGGGGGTACTATTCAAAAAGCTTCCGATCTTTTAAGATTGGCATGTGAGGGATTAACTCCCTGGCTTGCGACTTTGGGCCTTTCCATATCTATCTCGAAGTCGCAGCTTTGCTTTTTCTCTAGAGGCAGACAGGGCATCCAAGACATGTCCATTATGATAAATTAAACGGTCATTTAGTATCAGCCCACTCTTAATTACTTGGGCATAATTCTTGACAAAGAATGACCTGGATCCCTCACGTCGACTGTTGCAGCTAAAGCCTCAAGAGCAGTCAATATCCTTCGGGTTATTGCGTGAATCTCCTGGTGCGCCTCCCCTTCCCTTTTGCTCACTGTCCACAAAGATCTAGTTAGGGAATGCCTGGAACGGAGAGCTTTTTTTTTATAAGAGTTAGCGCGATGGCCTTAAAAATACTGGGCACGGTCCATCACGCTTCCCTCAGGGTTGCCTTGGGTTGCATGAGCTCGATGCCCATCTCTGTGCTTCTCTCCGAGACTTCCGAAACTCCCCTGTCATTCCGTAGGTCCCTACTGGCAAAAAGGTTCATCCCCCGTAACTTCTGCTGGAATAACTACTCTCTAGCAGCAAGGTTGGAGGATCTGGCCGCAGAGGCACGATCTTCTAGGCACGATCTTCTAGGCACGATCTAGGACCTTCAGTTTTAATCCGGACAAGTCTGGCTTATTATCATCGTTTGATGCCATATGTGCCTTCGATCTGGAATCCGGTAAGGCCTTCAAGAACTGTGAGGTTATGCAGCAGCTTTTTTGCGAGTTCGTGGACCGACAATTCCCCGGGGCAACACGTGTCTACACAGATGGATCGGTTGATACGTCCCTGAGGGTTGTGGGCCGCGGATACTACATCCCTTCTAGGTATCGTAGGTTTGAAGTCCGGCTGCGGGACCACATATCTGTTCTCTCGGCGGAATTATGTGTACTTTTATATGTGGTCAAACATGTAATTGAGTCGGGCTTGAGAAACGTGGTTATATTCACGGACTCGCGCTCGGCTCTGAAACGCCTTCTTCATAGATTTTCGGAACCCACGGACCCTATACTGGCGCGCATGGTGGGAAATAGTGTCGCAGCTGCTGAAAGAGAAGGCTCTGTCATCCGATTTTGCTGGATTCCGTCGCACAGCGGGATCAGGAGAAATAAGGCGACTGATCGTGTGGCAAAGCATGCCTCTAGATTCCCAGTTATTGAATTAAAAGGAATTCCTGTACGTGATCTTCGGAAAGCCTGCCAAAGGGATTTTGACTTTTGGGAAGCGTTGTGCTGGCCTTATGGCAAGACTGACGGGTCAAGGAGGAACTACTTCTGGTGGGTTAATGTTAATACGCCTAGGCCTCGGTTTCGCGGTCTTAGTTTGCCCAGGCGATTTATAAATTCAGTCGCTAGACTTAGGACTAGGCACATATACACAGGACATCATTTTGCAAGGATGGGCTGGAGTCTTCGGGTTGATTGCGAATGTGGAGGACCGTTTAAAGACCTTTCCCATCTTTTAGATCAGTTTCGCATATTGATGGGGGGGAAGGCCAGCACTGCACGATTCTTTTGAGCGTGTCAGTCCCGGGCTTCCTCCCGGCCTGGTGGATATAAATAATACTATTTTCAGTCCCACGGAGGAGTCAGTGATTGAGCTGGGCCCCTTTTTTCAGCAGGGTAACATGATAGTTTAATCTCAGTAGCCTTTCACTTTTTGTTCCTCGTAGGCATCTTAAGGCCATGTGACGAGTGGGTCACGTGACCGGATTCCTACCTTACCGACACTTTTTTTATTTGTAAACTCATGTTCACACGAATAGCCACATCGAGTTCAAAATTTGGAATGATAAATAAGAAGCACTAAGAAATGCAGCTCTGGTCACGTGATCCACTCGTCACATGGCCTTAAAGCATTAACCCTTTATATGAGTAGATAGCTTTTACATATTTGTACGGTTTGAATTTGCCGCCTTACTGCGCGGGCGACTCCCCTCCCTTCCCTCCTAATGGTGGGTCTGGGGTACGTTCAAGACGACCACACGTGTGCACACGGGTGCACCTGAAGCCGTTCAGCGACGCTGGGGGGACACTCGCTTCACTCGGGTGAATCGTTCAAGACTCATCAGAGAAAAGAGTGGGGGTCACCCGTGGAGTAACTTTTTCACCCGCTGAAATTAGGTAGGTGAAGGCGTGTAATGGCAGAATTCGGCGGGAAATAGTGATACATTCAAGCGGGTGCGGGATAGCGTAAAAGAATTCTCTATTGTAAAAAGACAATTTTTCTAATGTCTAAGTTCGTAGAGTCAAAACATTGTTGGATACTCGATCCTCACGGAAGGAATATGTTGTCTCCGGATGAGTATTATTTAGCGCTCAACAAGGAAAGTAAATCGGACATAAGTTGAATTCTAATTGTAGGTTAGGGTGAATTATTATATTTTTTTAAATAAAAGTACTTTTTACATTAAAAATAACTTTTGTTGGCATTTTTCATAGAAGGAGGTATAATGCACATATTATTTTTAATAATTTTTAAAACGAAGTGTGTAAACATCTGATTGTATGGACGCCAAATTTCGTCTATAGGCGAAACTAAATTATCCGGCTACGTATAACTTTACCTGAAGTGTTTACTCACGCTATAATTAAAAATTGTCCGTAATATGTATTTAATTAAATTGTGTAAATCTTTTAATTTTATACTTTTGATAATACAGGTGAATTTCACTATTTACAGCAGTTTAACCTAACTTTCAAACTTTTTTCACTTCTCTTGTATCCTGCACACATATATTTCATTAACTAGATTAATAAAAATAATTGCCTTGATACGATGGCAGCAATTACAACTTTCTTCTGCTGCTCTTCCATTTCAATATTAATGACAAAATCACATAACCTCAAATTCACGCCTTCACAATTCACACTTGGCGCCAAACTTTCCTTGTGCCGTTTAGCCTAACAACACCTTCCACTACACTTTCCTAAACTCCGCCCCCTTTTCTGGTTAACACAGCGGTTCACACGCGTGGTCGTCTTGAACGTACCCCTGGTATGCTGTGAGGTGATCGCCTCCGTGGGATCGTGTCAGTTCGCTCTGCTGTAACTGGAGTTGATTTTGCATTGCTTTGGATCTACTTCAGGAATTCTGTTATTGCTGAGATACAACTGTGGCAACATCGAATGAAGAGGACTTTTTTTAAAGGATTGAGGATGTTTACTGGAAACTAAGAAGATTATTAAAATTTGTTGGTTATGTCATGGCTTGTTGATTGGATCAAAAGGCCAAAAACAAAGAACAAGAAGAAGAAGATCCATTCGAGCAACAATGGCCAGTGCGGTGGGTAGAGCTTCGTAACCTCGCATGCGCGAGATGATTCACATTTCCTTGCCGCACTCAATATTTTTTGAAATATTGATCGATTTCATGACTCGATCTGAAATTTTATTTTTGGATTTGAAATTGGACTCGCTGTATATTATTTTAGTCTTTAAATTGATTTAATCCGATTGGCGAATATAAATTTTTTATTTAATTATCAGTGATTGACAGTATTTAACAGCACGGAACGTTGCTGGAACGTTCCAAAAACGACTTACCGTTATTGTTATTTTTAACAACAAATATCTCGTAAACAAGACAATAAGTTTAATTGTTTTAAAAAATAGGGGTAACACAGCGTTGCATCAGCGTTGCGTCCCCAAAGTTAATGATTCATTGTGACTCTGCATCGATTAAATATGTCCAATCATTGAAAATGAAACCTCCAAAATGAGACTTCCGCGCAAATGATGTGTTTTTGACACCTGGAGCATGGGTTAGATATCGTCAGAACTTTGGGAAGAATACATTGGGCTTTTTCAACTTCATTATATGTTTCTGAATCCTTGATGCAGATAAGTTCCAAGTACTTGGTACCTTCAAGCTTTTTTTTACCACTTAGAAAAGTTCCGATTCTCCAAGTCTTTCCGCACAATTCTGGGAAATGGTTGTCAACAATAAGAGTGGGCTACATTAGCGAGACAGATTGAAGAATAATTAATTAAATTACAAAAGGTGTTTATCCATACATTAATATTAGCGTTAAGACTTGAACGTGCAAAGTTAAATGACAAATTCTTTCCGAATCGAATTAAAAAAATATATATTCTCGTGATAATGATTTATTTTCATCTTCGAACCATTTTGAATTACAGTAACCCTATTGCTTCGTATTAAATCCAGTGAAGACGATTCCTAAAAACCTAGAAATAGGGAAATTTCATTACTCCCCACTAAAAAAATCAGGAATCGTCACAAATGGTCAGAAGTTCTGACGATTCCTGAACATCCTGACCGCAGGTAGGCCAACACAAAAGGATTAAAAATTGGAAATAAATTTGTTTTCAATGTTGCATATACAGATTCAAAAGTTAAAAATTCAGAATCTACGGGTTTCGACGATTTCAGATACCTAAAAATTTTCCTAAAACATGTAAAATTAGGTCAAATATAATGTATTGTGTCAAGAGAAACAGATACGTTAAAACGGACAACATTTTCACATTCACCTTCAAAGTCATTCAATATATGTATAACAATCTGCAGACATACACGTTTTTAACTAATATTTAATATAAAAAATAAAAGGGCAGGACATTCGACCACGTATTATTTATACTGATTCCGTAATACTAGACAGTTGCCTATATTTTTTATTATTGGAGTATTCGTTTGAAGTTACCACTAAACTTATAAATCACTATATGTATGTATATAAAAGGATTTCTCAAAGAAACTTGTACAAAAAAAGAACTATAAATCTGTGAAGTCGCTATTTCTCATCAAAAAACTTACTTTCCCTGTATTCGATATCGTAGCACGTGCTGAAGTCGGTGGTACACGATTCTTTGGCTGTTCGCTGCTTTGGGCCTGGGGAAGCTCGACCTCGGGAACATCGACGTCTTTCGTACTTGTGGCTGTCATATTTTGAACATTTTCACTTAAAACTGACGAATTCATTACACGTGGCGTGGTCTTCAATCTCACGAACCGCACGCTGTCACACGCGAAGAAAAGCCGATCGGAAGAAGACCGTCCAGAGCACCTTAGCGCAAGCGCAGTACGTCTACGTTTCAAATTTGGCATCATACGCGACGCAGATCGGCGGGAAGCAGAAATTATGTTAGTTGATTTTTCGTATTTTGGCATGCTCAAGCGTCAGGTAGGTTTCAACCCGAAGACAAATTTTCAGGGCACATGTTGCATATTTCATACGTGGCTGAATTAATGTATAGTTTGAAAAATATCGGAAAAATATTTAAAATATAAATTTAACAAAATTTGTCTATGTTTTCATCTAAAAATGTAACTCAATATAACTGTGGCTGCGGGTTAGAAAAAAACATTTTACTATATTTTGGCTCAACTGCTGTTAGGTTAGGTTAGGTTTAATGCGGGCGGGAAATCCATTAGAACTTCCCTGGTGCTCAAGCTATGAAGCCTATTGTGCCACACCCTTACTTCTACACTCTCAGCAGTCGACCCCAGACCTCTTGACGAAGCCCAGTATGTCGACTACCGATCGCGTTTCGATTTCCTCTGTTTTCATAAAATAGACCCCAAGGGTCTGTTTCCTGAGCCTAGCTAATACCGGGCACTGGCATAATACATGCAGGGATGTTTTGTCATCCCTGCCGCACCTCCTGCACTCCGTCGTGGGGCTATACCCCATTTTGTGAATATGGTAGTTGAAGTGATTTTGCCCTGTCAGGGTCCGTACCACTGTCCTTATGTCTTTCTTGGGTAAACTCAGGATTTCCCTGTCTCTGTCCATTCTATAGGTATACCCCAGGATGGATTTAGCCTGACGGCAACTCTCGGTTTCTTCCCAGTATTCCCTGTGTCTTGTTCGGATCCAGTTTTTAATGGCCAACCCGACGCTGCAAGACGCTATTCCCAGTACCGGTTCCGGTCTTAAGAATTCGTTCGCTGCGCCGAACTTTGCCAACTGATCCGCCTTTTCGTTGCCCTTGATCCCTGTGTGTCCAGGGACCCATATGAGAGCCACTTTGTTTCTTTCTGTAAGTTGGTTTAATGCCTTTTTGCATTCCCGAACCAGTTCTGATGTTATGTCTGGTTTCCCTATTGCAGTTAGTGTCGCTTGGCTGTCCGAACAGATCGTGATCTGTCTGCCAACAGCGTTTTCCTCTATTAGCTTTTCAGCACAGTGAAGGACGGCCAGGACCTCCGCTTGAAAGACAGTAGCGTGTCGCCCAAGTGTGATCCCTATCCCTTTCCCTCTCTCGCTGTCATAAATTCCTGCTTCTGACCCTCCCGCTCCCCTGGAGCCATCCGTATACCAGACTTCCACCTGGAGAAGCGGATTACCATTTTCTTTCCACAGATCCCTGCTTGGGATATAGACGCGGAAAGCTTTGGTGAAGTTGAAGCGTTTTGTTATTTTATCTTGCCTCATCTGTAGAATCGGCAGTGTGGTGATATCACTCGGGAGTCTAGTGTGTTTAGTCCCCGGATTCCATCTATTTGCTCTTATCAGGCGGCCCATCGCGTGAGCCGCTCTGGCGGTTATCGCAACATGTAAGGGTTCCTCACAGAGCATGAATCCTATCGCCGCTGTGGGCGCAGTCCTTATTGCTCCAGTCAAACCCCTAAATGCTAGCGTTTGTCATCTTCGCAGCCTGTCCTGCATTGTTTTAAATTCCGCTCGTGGCCACGAGACCACGGCCGCATGTAGGAGCCTGGGTTTTAAGACAGCAGAGTAGAGCCATGCAAGCATTTTAGGCCCTAGCCCCCACGTCAACCCAAAGGCTCTCCTGCACATCCAAAAAGTCGTGACAAATTCCCTGCATTGGGGCTCCAGGTGCTTTGCCCAGTCCAGCTTGCTATCTAGGATTACCCCTAGATATTTAGCTGAATCTGAAACCATCAGCTTCTCACCACAGAATACAGGAGCGTCAGCTTTCGGAACTTCATAATTCCTCGTGAAAATGACCAGGTTGGTCTTTTCTGGATTTACCGAGAGTCCTGTGCTACCGCAGCAGAACTCTACGATGCGGAGCGCCGACCTTATAAGGACCATCAGCGTTTCCAGATGAGCCCCCCTAACTAGGATTACAAAGTCGTCCGCATATCCTTGGGTATAGTACCCTTCTTTATTTAGCCTTCGGAGGAGGCCGTCCACTACGATGTCGTCCGCATATCCTTGGGTATAGTACCCTTCTTTATTTAGCCTTCGGAGGAGGCCGTCCACCACGATGCACCACAGGAGGGGCGACAGGACACCCCCTGTGGGCAACCCCGCGGAGCTATCCCCCTTACTAGGCCTTCACCCCATCTGGTTTCGAGTCTTCTTCGGCGTAGCATACTTCCTATCCAGCATACTAGCTGAACCGGCACGCCACTTCTTCGAGCCTCTCGACAGATGACTTTTGGAGGAGTATTGCTGAAGGGTGCATACCCTTTTTGTTCCAACTGCTGCTTCGATTTTGCTACAACAGCATGAAGTGCAGTTTCTACCGAGCAGCCTGTCTGGAAAGCATGCTGCCCTCTATGCAGCGGGGAGGCCAAAAGCACCTCATCCCTAATGTATTTATCGACCAGCTTCTCTAGCGTCTTCAGAATAAAGGACGTTAGGCTGATTGGTCGGAAATCGTTGGCAGTAGTGTAACCCTCCCTCCCAGGTTTGGGTGTGAAGGCCACTCTGCCATCCTTCCATGCCGATGGCACGTGTAAGGGCTATACTTGCCCTCAATAATTTCGTTAGAGGAGGGACGACCAAATCCATGCCTTTTTGTGAAAGCGCTGGATAAATGCCAGCCGCCCCTGGTGATTTAAAGAAGCGAAAGGACCCTACGGCCCATCCCACCTTTCTGTAATCAGCGACCTTAGCGGCGAAGCTCCAGTCGGCCCTCTCCACCCCCTGGCCCCGGTCTTCCTCCTCTTGGTCGGTTCCGATTCGCTGAATACCCGGGAAGTGAACTTCCATCAGGTGATTCAGCGTTGCTTCTTCATCTTCGGCAAACTCACCATTATCGAGCCTTATGAGCCCGAGGCGACCTTCCGGATTTTTCGCTAGGATCTTGTGGACCATCGCTGTTTCCGGAATGTTTTTCGATTCCTCGCAGAAGACCCTCCAGTCTTCCTGCTTATATTTCCTTATGTTTTCATTGTATTAGCACTGGTACTTCTCATAGATGTCACAGTCCGAAGGCAATTTAGTTCTATTTTCCCTATTGCACAACATTCTTGTCTTTCTACGGAGTCTCTCCAGGTGGGTGTTCCACCATTCTGCTCCCTTCCTAGACTTGATAGTGCTTGTAGGGCAATTGTTCTCATATGACGTTGTCAGACCCCTTCGCAGAAAATCCGCGGCGTGCTACAACTCATCAATGGTACCATAGCTTGTGGGGAATTCCGCAAGCCTCCCTTCGAGTTCCTCTTTATATGAGTCCCAAAGTGTATTTCTGGGGTTTCTGATATTAGGAACCACCGGTTTTCCTAGGGTTAATCGGAACACTATCTGTTTGTGGTCCGAAAGAGACTCCTCATCGGATACTCTCCAGTCCACTACCCTGCTCCTGAGTGCACCTGAACATAGAGTCAAATCGAGAACCTCACTCCTGTTTTTAGTCTGGAATGTAGGAGTATCACCCCGATTCAGAATCTCCAGCTCTTTGCGAGCAATGTATTCAATTAAATCTCTCCCTCTGTCATTGATTTTTGTGCTTCCCACACCGTATGGTGAGAGTTAGCATCACAGCCCAACAGAAGAGGAATCTTATTCTCCTGACTATACCGAATTAGAGCCTCCACCTCTCTGGGAGGCGGAGGTCCCTCGGCATCGCCAGGAAAGTAAGCTGAGGCAATCAATATCTCTAGCCTTTCTCCGCTACTGCCCCTGAGTCTCACCTTAACAACGGTGAGATCTCTAGAGCAGAATTTAGGCACAAAGATCGCATCCATACCCTTGACGGCTATGCATGCCCTTGGCGTTTTTTCGCGTGGCCCCTTATATATGGAGCCACATCCTGATAAGCCACAAATCCTTCCCCTGTTTAACCAGAGTTCTAGATTAGGGTGATCACTGTCTGCACCACAGACATGCGTCTGGCTAGAACCGCCGAGGCGCCTTTGCTGTGGTGCAAATTAATCTGCGTAATGGAGATTCCCGTCTCAGCCATGACGAGGCTATTTCAGGGCATCTCCGGACGTTTTTGGGACCCCTGCGGATTCCAGTTGTGTCACCCGGAAGGGCTCCACCATCTTCCTATTTTGCACCGCCTCTGGTGGGTTGCCCCCTACGGAGCCTCCCACTTAAAGCGGTGGTTTGGGTGAGGGACCCGAAACGGATCCCTCATCGTTTGCGTTATGTTTTTCAAGTTCGTTGGGTAACATTTCTGTCCCACGAGAAGCTAGGGAAATAATAAACACCCCCCACAGAGCCCCGCTTGTGGGGGCGGGCCTATATACTAAGGGATTCGACCTGGTGTCCCAAAGTCCCTGTTAAGGCACCTCCTTCGAGACCCCTGCCTGTCCCCCTCTGCTGAGGATGGCAGGCATGGATGTCAAAGGATTTGTTAACCCTGGTACCATCCACTGATATATATATAATACACTGGATGTAGGATTCAATTGAAAACGCGTGTGCCTACTTGTAGACCTCGGAGCCGCCATTTATCAGGGTTGTTTTGGTTCGGGATCATTCGGGACGGATCGGGATATGCGGGAGATTCAAATTTAATATGGAAGAGAACTCAAAAATATTAATAAAATCATGTGAAATGTAGTTTATTATCAATGAGCGAATTGACTAAAACTAGGAAACTAAACAAAAGTTAATAAAAAGTAATTACATAAATAAAAATAATCAAACAGTACAAAAAAAGAAAATTCGATGGTATTTTGAATTGGTGGAATACACATTTTTAAAACACGTGGTCTAGAATATTGATTTTTTTTCTCTTGAAAGTTATAATGAAACTTTGAAGTTTTTACAAGTGAACAATATAATAATTGTGATATCCTAAAAATCGATATACGTTAGAATTGTCAAACACTTATTGGAACCTTTAAGATCCCGTGCAGAAATTTCCCCATCTTTCCCTATTTGAAGTTGGGTTCTGAAGGGGCCCCTATCAGAATATCTAGACTAGAAAAAACTGATGGGGGCCCTATCAGGTTCTAGTGAAGAATTTCATGCTTCGTATAGGTATGGCAAATCTAGCTGTATCTAGTGGGGCCCCGACCAGAGAATTCCTAAAATCTTATTCTTATTACCTAAAGTATTCACTTGCAGGGTTCTGGCGTTCTTAGTAAGCAGAAATAATGCTTCTTTGTGTGCATGTGATCGCTTTTTTTCCATAAAACTTGATTTAGGGCATTATTGAAATTTTTGTTCGGAACCCGGCATGTATGTGTCAATTAAAGTTAAAGAGGTTATGTCAAATACAGCTGTCCAGTGCTTCGCCAGAGCTTTCAAGTTTTGTGTTTTCATTTCTTGATGTAATTTTTTTATTGCGTTTGACCATTATTCTTCTCCGTGATGGAAGAGAAAAGGCACCTGCAAGAGCAGAAACGATTTCGCAGTCAAAAGTTCCGCTCAATGCAAAAAGTCGAACAAGAATGCGATGAGAGTGAGGTTATGATGTTCGGAGCTGCCCGCTCCGACGATCACGTAGAAGGTAAATAATGTAATAATAATTAAATATATTGTATTTGTACGAATAATTTAACAGTAAGTCTAAGCTAATAATAACACAACCTAAAAATATTATTCTCTAATATTATAATACAAAATATGTCAAATAAGTAAATTTATAAAATTCGGGGTACGCATAAAAATGGAAAACAATCAATTATAATTCAGCAATTGGCATATTTTAGTGTACTATTATTATTTCAGCTACTAATTCCAACACACGTAAAGATTCAATGGGTCAAAATATCGATGAGAAAGTCTTCCTCATGGAATTCAAAAATATTCTTCCCAACGCCAAACACTGAGAAGGAAGATGGAATCTCCTAGCTGCTAACTTAAATCAAACACAGGGGCCTTGTAGGGGCCCCGTAGGGGCCCTTCTCTTAAATGGAGTTGCAGGCGGGCGACCCCCACTAGAACCCTACTAGAAAATCTAGTGGGGGCCCTATGTCCATAGCGTTACGTTATAGATGGGGGCCCGGCTAGTTTTCCTCACTAGAGCCCGATTAGAGATAGGGAAAACTCTTCGGGGCCCCACTAGAGCCATATCGAAATTTCTGCACGGGATCTACCAATTTGTACAAAATAATTTTTCTGCGGATAAAAAAAGTGGTTTGAAATTGTAAATATATGACTGATGTATATTATAATTACAAAATGAATTTAAATTATAATATAAATAATAATAATTAAAAAGAGCAAAAGGAATAAAACTCTTGTGGTACGTGCGTAAGTGAAATAATCATTCATATTAATATTATGCCAATAATATTATGCAATTCACGAATACGAACTTTGAATTAATGTTCAATGAAAGTGAACATAGAAAAAGTATGAGGTATAAATATATAAGATAGAAATATATATTGTAAAAAAACAGCACGTGCGTCCTAAACTACGACCCAAGACAGATTTATGTGTAAACATCTTCGGTATACGTTAACTGAAATCGAAATGTTACACAAAGCAAATAATAACTCACGCGCATGTAGGAGTATAAAAATTTATTTCTCTTATGGGGTAAAATTTCCCAAGTGTCCCCGCCTAAAATTTTGTTGTCGCCTATCTTATTCAAACTCCGCCAGATTGTAGTGCTAGTGGACCTCTTTAAATTCTGTAAAGGAAGCGCACCTAGTATAACGGGTTGTCAAGATACAGGGGCCCGAATTTTCGACGATTCACCCCGACTGCTAACCTGCAATTGTACATAACTCCCGTTAAAATTATTCAATTTAACTTTTTTATGAGGGTTTTGGAAAGGTATTTTAACAAGGTTTACAACAAAAATAACCATTGAACGATAAAAAAATTATTTCACCTTGATTTTTCATTTTAAAAAACATTTTTGTGATTTTCTCCCAATGCGGCATTTTTGATATTTTTTTAATTAGGCTAGAAAAAAAAGCTTGATTTTTTCTTTTGAAAACCCCCCAGAACGAAAATGGGATGGAAAGTATTGGTTGAGTTGTAGAAGGTCATAAGAGCGCGGGTGCCCCGCGTCAACGACTCACGGCGCTACCAGGCGTGCTGTAGTGACTCAGTTGTTCTAATAATTGATAAAAATGATTTTTCAGTTAACATATAACGAATACTTCATTTTATTCTGACTTTTTGATAGTTTCAGAACGATTATGATATCTCGTGGCCACGAAAACAATAGATTTTATCTCAAATTATAATTTTCACCTGATTTGCATTTGTTTTGTATCTGTAGTCATAGTAAACAAATGAAAATTGAACTCTTTGACATCTGCAGCTAACACCATACGTATCATTCACTCCGAAAACGGTTGCTCTCGCTTCGCTGAATCGTAGATTTGTGGCATTCATACCTTATTTTAGACTTCTACAGTAATTGTACTGGTCCTTTTTTATACTTACAACTACAGTTGTAGTTTGATTTTGTGCAGCAGGTAAAAAAATATTTCATTGATCAGTACTTTTTCACAATGAAGAGACGGAGGAGCTTCGGTCATCGTTGTTGTAATCCTTTTCAAAAGGATAATCATAAGCTCACATCTGATCTAAGACCGATTTCTTTAAAACTTCGAGAAAAGTACCCTAGCATATCAACCGATTCTAAAGTATGTGGATCGTGCAGAAAAGAGATGTATGAATTTTCCCTATTTTCTCCTTCGTTTAATGAAGTAGATCCCATGATTGAAGATGAATATGCCCTCATTTCCAACAACAATGCATCCCTTTTCGAAAGCGACATAATTATCTGGAATTGAAAATGAGGTATTATTTGAAAGAGATTTTCCTGTAAATGATGAAGCATTTCCCTCTCCGTCAACATCAAAAACTAAGAGATTTACAAATTATTGTAGCAATGAAGAGCATGAGTCGGTAATGGAGATTCTTCAACAAATCAAAGGAAAATTTAAAAACTCTTCCAGTAATTCGGAAAAAGTTTTACTTTTGACACTGGCACCAAAGTCTTGGGGTCGCAGGAGATTAGTTAAAGAATTCGGGGCTTCTGAACGCCAAGCTCGAAAAGCGAAACAACTGGTAGCAGAAAATGGTATTTTGACATCTCCCAATCCAAAAAAAGGTAGAGCTTTAGCCCATGAAACAGAGATTTTGGTTAAAGATTTTTACCTTGATGACGAAAATAGTCGTATGATGCCCGGAAAAAAAGATTTCGTCTCAATTAAAAAAGATGATGGCTCCCGCGAGCATATTCAAAAAAAGTTGATTCTGTGCAATCTTTCGGAATTATACAGCAATTTTAAAAATCAGTACCCCGAAATTGAAGTAAGTTTCTCAAAATTCTCACAACTCAGACCTCGTCAATGCGTACTCGCTGGAGCTAGTGGAACTCATAATGTTTGTGTGTGTGTCCACCACGAAAACGTTAACCTAATGCTTGATGCTGTGAAAATAAAAGAAATAACCCGTGATACTGAGTCCCCTATTGTAACACATCATGACGCTATCAAAAAAATCATATGTAGTAGTCCTAGTCCAGAATGCTACCTTGATGAATGTCAATCATGTCCCAGTACAGATGCTCTTGAAGATTTTTTGAAATCGGTTTTTGCAGATCATTCCATTGATAGAATAGAATATCAATGTTGGCAACAAACTGATAGAAGCACATTGCGTACTGAGGTCACTGACGCAGAAGATTTTGCAGAAGAACTTGTCGAGCGTCTATTTAAATTGAAGTCTCATTCTTTCATAGCTAAGCAGCAGTCTTCCTTTTTTAAACATCTAAAGAATAGCTTGAAAGAAGGAGAATTTCTCATTCTATGCGATTTTGCTGAAAACTATGCATTCGTAGCGCAAAATGCCGCACAGTCGTTTCATTGGAACAATGATCAGGTCACGATTTTTACAACTGTCATCTATTACAAAGAGGGTAATGAATTAAAACATCGCAGTATAGCTCTCTTATCCGACAACCTAAATCACGACATAATATCTGTTTACGAATTTCAGAAAGTTATAACCAAATACCTAAAAGAAAATTTCAAACCGAAAAAAATTATTTACTTCACCGATGGTGCAGCACAACATTTTAAAAATAAGTACAATTTTGCAAATCTGCTGTGTCATGAAGCAGACTTCGGTATTCAGGCGGAATGGCACTTTCACGCGACTGCACATGGAAAAGGACCATGTGATGGAATTGGGGGCAATTTGAAAAGACTCGCCGCACGTGCAAGTCTCCAGGCGTCGTCTCAGAATCAGATTTTGACTGCTGATGCTCTATATCAATGGGCTAAAAAAAACTTGCCTGAAACGGTAGTATTTTTCATCTCCAAAGAAAATCATGCCGCCGCTGCTGAAAACCTTAAAACTCGATTCGACTCTGCAAAGACTGTGCCGGGTACACAAAAATAACATTCCTTTGTACCCTCTTCAGAGTCGACTCTCATTTTGAAGAAGTATTCGTCATCTCCACAGTATGACATTTTCCCGAAGAGAAAAATCGCAAAGAGATCGCGAAGAGAAGAGCAAAGTGAACGTTAAGCTGAATCAAAAATCACTTTTTAAGTAACACAGTGAGAGGCAAGGGGACTCATACCAAAAAGCACCCCAAAACGTGAGAGGCGAGGGGACTCACATAAAAAAGCACCCCAAAACGTGAGAGGCAAGGGGACTCACACCAAAAAGCACCCTAAAACGTGAGAGGCAAGGGGACTCACATAAAAAAGCACCCCAAACGTGAGAGGCAAGGGGACTCACATAAAAAAGCACCCCGAAATGTGAAAGGCAAGGAGACTCACGTCAAAAATTGTTAAAGGCAAAGAGATTAACACCAAAAAAACTCATCAAAACGTGGGAAGCAAGACGACTCATTAAAAATAATTTCAAAATGTAACAGATAAGCAGAACCATCCACCAAAATCGTTAATTATTTTATTATTAACTATCGTTTTCCTACAATGGAACCATTTGAAAATTTTAAGTAAGAAAATATGTAAATCGTTCTCCAGCTACATGAAAGTAAGGATAAAATGAAATATTTGTTATATGTTAATTGAAAAATCATTTTTATCAATTATTAGAACAACTGAGTCACTACAGCACTCCTAGTAGCGCCGTGGCTCGTTGACGCGGGGCACCCGCGCTCTTATGACCTTCTACAACTCAACCAATACTTCCCATCCCATTTTCGTTCTGGGGGGTTTTTCAAGAGAAAAAATCAAGCTTTTTTTCTCGCCTAATTAAAAAAATATCAAAAATGCCGCATTGGGAGAAAATCACAAAAATGTTTTTTAAAATAAAAAATCAAGGTGAAATAATTTTTTTATTGTTCAATGGTTATTTTTGCTGTAAACCCTGTTAAAATACCTTTACAAAACCCTCATAAAAAAGTTAAATTGGATAACTTTAACGGGAGTTATGCACAATTGAAGATTAGCAGTCGGGATGAATCGTCGAAAATTCGGGCCCCTGTATCTTGACAACCCGTTATACTAGGTGCGCCCCCTTTACACAATTTAAAGAGCTCCACTAGCACTACAATCTGGCGGAGTTTGAATAAGATAGGCGACAACAAAATTTTAGGCGGGGACACTTGGGAAATTTTACCCCTTATACGTAATGTCGTGCAAAAGTTTCTGGACATCTATTTTCCAATAGGTTGAACAACCACCCTACTTTTAATAATAATAAATTGTAGATTTTCTCTCAATTATTACATAAAAGGTGAAAAAAGTACCCATTTTATGGGCATAAATGGAAGCCAGTATGTGTTAATTTTATTAGAAGTTGTTTGAAAGAACGTCAAATGTTAATGTTTCCGGAAAATATCAATAAATTCGAAATTGATAAGTTCTTTAAATTAATCTTAGGTTTTTATTGCATCGAAGGAAAAATTCTAGAAATATCTTATCAAGTCACTTAAATAATTAAGAAAATTATCTTTAAAACTAGTGCAATGAGATTAAAAAATGTTAATTGCTTTTTGATTTATTAACATTCTTCGGAAACATTAAGATTTGTTTGTTTTTTTAAATAACTTCTAAGAAAATTAATATATTGATTTCAATTTAAGACCATTAGGCGTATAATTTTATCAGAATTCGTGTAGTATTCGGAAGTAAATTTAGAGTTGAATATTTTCAAAACTAGAGTGCTTTTATAAAGTATTGAAAAATATAGGTCTAGAAACTTTTGCATAGTAGTGCATTACATTCTCTTATAAACTATCCAATGTAGGTATATTCTATTTCTGTAAAATTAAAATCTATCACTTATATCCCGAAAACAATCATTTTCCACAATTTTAAGAAAAATATAATTCTTGAATAAATAATAATTGTTTGAGTAATTAAAAATTATTTAAAAAATACTTGGAAACTGGACCCTTGACAATTAAAAATAGTACTTGTAAAAAAATCCAAAGAATACCGTTTTTAGTATGAATTTAATAGGAAACTGCTATTTTGCAGTTTTTGGGTCACTTTTCAAGCACAATAACAGTGGCTTGAAAGGGGCTGGGGAGTCACAATTAAAACTTACTGGGTGGAAATTATTCTTTGAACATGCGTTAAGAGGTTTTAATGCTTTAATTCACAAGAAGCTTATAACAAGTAGCTCTTTCTTCAATTTTTTTTTTTTTTGAAAATCAAGCTTTTCCCATTTAAACCCCCATGTTAATTTCAAAGGCTCGGGGGCACGGGTTAACTCTGACAAAAAAAGAGAACAAGAAAAATGTTCAGTTGATAAACTGTAAATATAAATTAATTATATATTTTTAAAATTGAACTATAGTTCGACTCTTAACAATATATTAATAATAAAATTGATTTTATAAGCCGATTATGAATCTGTTCATAATTAAATAACTCATAGATTTTTACGTTAAAAATTGAACTATTTTATTTCGAAAGCCTTGGTAATTAATGGAATGTTTGCATCTAATTGAAACTTCAAAATCTTTTTTCATTTTTCAAAAACATTGTTAAACATTTTTTTCCAATATTTAACAATATTTGACAGTTTATTTAAAATAAGAAATTATAAATCAAACATTGAAAAATAAACTAAATAAAATTGAATTATTTAAAATAAAACAAACCTCGAATTGTTCGAATTTCAGGGTGCTGAATGTAAACTTTAAAATTTGCATTGTTTTATTTCTTATAATTTTTAATTTGTAAATGACATTTTTCAATTTATATTTCTCAAGAAAAAACTTATAATCACTAAATTGTACTACTTTTAAGTTCAAATAGTTTGAAAATTATATCATTTTGAACACTTACAAATTTCTCTGAAAGAACTCTGTACACGCTTTGAGGTTCGCTATATCTGTTATAATAAATTTAACATAAGAAAGTTAAAATGAAGTATTGAAAAATAAATAAATTGAAATGGAATTATTGAAAATAATATAAGCCTCGAATCATTAAAATTCCAGAGTGCTGAATATAAAAATATAACTGAAAATCTCACCATCCTCATGATAACATTAGCACCTTTGACACAACTTTGTCACTAGTGACATAACCTATGAATGTGTATTCCGCCAATGTAAAATACCATCGAATTTCTTTTTTTTGTACTGTTCGATTATTTTTATTCATGTAATTACTTTTTATTAAGTTTTACATGATTTTATTACTATTTTTGAGTTCTATTCCAAATTAAATTTGAATATCCCGCATATCCCGATCTGTCCCGAATGATCCCGAACCAAAACAACCCTGATAAATGGCGGCTCCGAGGCGTTCAAGTAGACACAGATCGTTCCCTTGAATCCTGCATCCAGTGTATTATATATATCAGTGGTACCATCCAGCTCTCGACACGGTGATCACATCTTAGCTTGGGAGCATGAGAACTCACGCTCTCGATATTCCAGTGGGCTTTGCCATTACCCACTGGAAGGACCGCTCCTTAGTTTGAGTCTCACCGAGCAGAGTCCGTCAGTTCCCAGAGTAGCCACACCTCGCGATATAGCCCCTCAGGTTCACCAATTCCAGATCTGTGGTCAATGAGCCACGTAAGCCCTCCCACCAGCTACATTATAGTAAATGTAACTACTTCCATTTCATCGACTGAGCTGTGGTTCATTTTACTGTTTCCGACTTGCTAACCTGATAACGAAGATCAGTTATTATGACTAATTTTCCACAGTTAGTTGCATTATGAAAGTAGTGTAAGTGTTCCAACTAAAAGTATTAATAATCGTAACTGTAGTTGTGAGTTGAAAAAAAATGGCAAATTTCACTACTTTTTCTGTTTTTGTCCCTACTGCTATGGTATAGTAACTTCTACTGTTTCCGTTTACTGACACAACTGCGTTTGATTTTACTATGAATGACACGTTATTTTTACTACATATTCAGTTAATATTACTACTTCGACGTAGTCAGTTCTACAACTGAATACTTGTTATCCTTTTAACTACCTAAAATAGTAATTTGAACTATTTTGTTTTAACTACAGCAAAAATAGTATTATCTACTAAGCAATCATGGTTAGTTTAAATAAGAAAGCAGTTGGATTCACTACTTTCCAGTCAACTACATGACTTAACTGAATATTTCGCAGGCATTTTTTCTAGTTCATGTGTAATTTATAGTAAGTTACGATATTTACCTGTAAACTTTCCATAATTTATTGAACATTTTCAGAAATTCCCGGAAATTTATGGAAATTGAAAAAATTCATTTTGGGTAAGTTACCATATTTGTGTTAAATTACCTTGTCATAAAACAAGTTTTTTCAGTGGGAAAAGTATCACCGAAAAAGATATTTAAAAGATGATTTTGTGATTTTGAAAAACTAAAGGTTGTTTTAAATATCTTTTCTAGTGATACTATTCAAACTGAAAAAACTTTTTTTATGACAAGGTAATTTAACACTATTTTCAATTCGAAAAAAAGCGTATAAAGGTGGTGATTTTTATGATTTTGAAAAAACCAAGGGTGGTTTTAAATATTTTTTCCGGTGATACTTTTCCCACTGAAAAAACTTGTTTTATGACAAGGTATTTCAACACTATTTTTAATTCGAGAAAAAGTGTGTAGAGGCGGACATTTTGACGATTTTGTGATTTGAAAAAACTAAGCGTGGTTTTAAATATCTTTTCCGGTGATACTTATCCCACTGAAGAAACTTGTTTCATGACAAAGTATCTTAACACTATGTTTAATTCGAGAAAAAAGTGTTTAAAGGTGGTCGTTCTACATATTATGTGTTGGCCCTATCTGCATTAACATTTCAGGATGTTCTACCGTTAAAAGAAATTTTACCGTTAGATTTTTTTGTGTAATACTCACTTTTATGCCTTCCTGAACTAATTCGGCTAGGCAAAATAGAGAAAATAATTTTTTTTGTCTCCATTTCGTTCATTCGAACATTCGGAACTTCAGGCACGTGGTTACGCAAGATTGTTGGGGGTCGGCAAAGAAAGTTTGATGATTCCCCTAACAAGGATCCTTTTTCAATTCTAATCAATATCATGGGCCATATTTGGGGCCCCAATGGGCCGATTTTTCCAAATAAATGGCGTTCTTGTTATGTTGATTCAGAAAATAATGCCGTAATAGCGTGACTTTTTTTCAATAATTTCGACAAAAATTACAGTTATAGGAGGTAGGTTGTGAGAAATAGCACTTTACTTAAAATCGTATAAAAAGTATACTACACTTACTTTGTTTTTAGTATTATGATTTTCCTACAGATGAAATGTCCTCTGGAATTTTCAAACGAATTTGACGTACTTTTTTCTTACAGCTTTAAAGAATTGCACCATGCAAACAAAACAATTACACAATTATGCTGATAAGTTAATACGATTATATATCAATTAACCTTAAAGATTATTACAAGAACATTGTAAGGAGCTTATTATTTTTAAATTTTATTTAAAATTGAAGAAAACTTGGAAATTCGCACTCTTTATGTAAGAGCTTCTCAAAACATTGACGAAATGACTGCAATCCTGTATTTATTTTGTTAATAATTTATATAGCTTAACTTAAAAAAAAAAAAAATTGATTAGCATTTCGAACTCGAAAGATCATTGCCTCACTACCCGATTCGGGCAGTGTTTCTAGGTGGATAAATACTACCAGTGTGGGTCCACCACACCCACGACGGGTCAACAACACGCAGTATTGCCGAACGGTCACCCATCCAAGTACTAACCGCGCCCAACACTGCTTAACTTCAGTGATCTAACGGGAACTGGTGTTTTCAGCGTGGTATCGCCGTTGACAGCTTAACTTAGAGAAGAAGGAAAAACAAATTTAAACACCGAGTTTATAAAATTAGCAGACCACAAGTAAATGTCGAAAATTATGATGCCGAAATACGTACACTCATTTATTTCTTTTGAATTATCAGTTTTGCACATGCTCACTTTATTCAGTGTGCGAAGAGTGCTTCTGTCTGTACATAAGCGTTAGATTCCGATTGTGTTTGACAAAAATTTATCTACACTGTTAGAAAAATCTTTACGTGTTTGAAGCAAATATGCACTACCGCTACTTAAATGTAACACACATTGGTTTAGTGAATTTAATATACATGTGTATTAAATTTAATATACAGGTCGGTATAGCAGTGTGCATGAAAACTCAAAGTGCTTTCATTTCTATGTGTTTAATATGTAAATACGTGTATTTATGTATATTTTCGTACTAATTAAAGATATTTCAAATTGTACATTTTATATCTGGGACCGAAAAAACTGTTTCAAATCAGGCAGATTCTATTTTCTATATTTTCAAAAAACGAGAAAGTATTTGTTTAACATAATTTCTAATATTTTAATTTATTTTAATCTAATTTTTTAAGAGACATACGTTTCTTTCCTATTTTCCACTGCTGCTATTTTAAAATTCTAATCGTGAGTCCACATCTTCACAAAATGTGCTTTGGACACGTGCCGCTCTGGAAATAATTAATACTTCAGGGTTATAGTAAAGGGATAATATGAGATTTTTACGGAGTTTTTCAATAAGATTGGTTAAAATATACTTAATTGAACATGCCCTGGCGGACCGGCCGAATGCAAACATTACGCTACAGCGTAACGGTAAAGTAATGGTAAAGTAATGGTAAAGTAATATGGCATTATAATTAATAAAGGAAACAAAATTAATATGTAAATTGTTGCAATTATAATAAAACGGTAAAATTTACATTTAATGGTCATGCCGTAATTGCAACAAGTTGCTTTCTCAGCGTTAAAAAATAAAAAAACAAAGTGGCTGTCATTCGAGTCGGGTCCCTGCAGACTGGCAACCCACTTAAAGCCACGTTAGCGGGTTGCCAACATGCAGGGGCCCGACTGCAATGACGGTCACTATGTTTTTTTATTTTTTAATGCTGCAAAAGCAACTTGTTGCAATTGCGGCATGACCGTTGAACGTAAATTTCAACGTTTTATTATAATTGCAACAGTTTACATATTAATTTTGTTTCCTTTATCAATTATAATGCCATATTACTTTAGCATTACTTTACCATTACTTTACCGTTACGCTGTAGCGTAATGTTTGCGTTCGGCCGGTCCGCCAGGGTGAATAAAGAAAAATACATTTAATTTCAGAAGAAAATTGCAAGTTAACTGATTATTTCGTAAGAGATATCGCCGTTCCGTGCGCTCACCCCCTACCCCGCCCCTCGAGCAAACTTACACTATTAGAAGCTGGCATTCTGCATTTTTTCACTATCTGGGACCACCTGAACATGAATCCCAAGAGAAACTGCGTTACACTATTTATGCATGCTTAACACTTAACCCGTAAACGTTTTTTCGGCACCTTCAACCCGTAAACCTGGGTCGTTCACGTCCAGCGCATTTTTCAATAATTTGCACTGATAGGAAAAATCTGAAAAAATTCAGGGATCACAACTGAAGTCTCTACTCAACAAACATGCAAAAGACTTTTAGATAAAAATAAATTATTTAAACAATTTTTGTAAATAAACAAAATAAAGTCGAAGAGATGCTGTGTTTTCTTCAAAAAATCATAACTTTTGATCTAATTAAACAAATTAAAAAATTAAAAAAGAAAATTAAATTTCAAACATGCGCCTTTCAAGAAAAAAATATTAAAATTTGCTACCACAAAAATAAATGCTTAAGTTTTAAAGGTGAATATTGGGATATTTCATGGAAGTAAGAGTTTTCGAAATAATGAAATTTTCGGACCTACAAACGTTTATATTTATTTAAAATGGTTAAAAAAAAGTAAAAAATACGTAGTGTACTATACATTTTTATAGCTCTAAACAAAGTAAAAAATTGCTAATTTATAATACTTCCGTATTACACTAGAGTCCCACTATAGTAGTTCCCGAGATAAGGGACAAGGTGGTCCAAGGGGACGAGATGGAGCCGTTTGTAAGGTCAGCGGAGTTGCCATGTTTAGGGTTCGGCGCTGTCAGAAGCCACATGAGTGAAAGAGAAGAAGAACGGTTTGGAGAGTCCCGAGATAGTGTGAAGCGATGAAGGGTACTCCCGAGACGGCTACTATAGAGGGACTCTGATGTATTCTAAGCAAGTCTATGCTCCTCGCAAACAGGCTTGCGGCACCTAACACAGCAGAAATGCGTTTTTATGTCGCGCTCAGTCACACAAAAAAAACATCTTTTCCGTTTTTCCATTTTGTCGGTTCCTAAAATACTTGTTTCCTGTCGCGAAGAACGCGCTGTACATCATCAGATGTACGTTGCTCCATTTTGAGTTCTATGACCAAAATTATTATTTAGTTAGCATTATTATGTTCAAATGCGTTAAAAAAACGTTATAAAGTAAAAAATAATCAAATACTCGCTTGCAGAAAAAACAACCGATTCCGATAAACCTGGGTCGTTCGTGTCCTCCTCAGACTTCGTTCTATCACCACAAAGAGTAAACGTGAACTAGAGACCTGCCTTCTGGCCCTTAGGTCCCCCTCCTAAATAACTTTTTTTAGGGCAGGGTAAGGTCCGCATCCCTCTCGCAGTCACAGAGTAACTCAGTCAATTAGTTTTCGCTCGGACACGAATGACCCAGGTTTACGGGTTAAGTGTTAATGCTATCTACGTCCTCGTCTATTTCGGGGCATGTATTGCGCGCGGGAAGTGACCAATTCCAAAACCGTAGTAAAAAGCAGTTATAAAAAGACTTTTTCCAGCTGCTGCACTTGTGCTCGTTGAAAAAGATTACTTTTTCTAGCTGCTGCGCGTTCGGAGTTCGAGCTAAATAGTATATTGCGTGACGAGGGTCGAAAGGCAACGATTTCACGAGTGTGAAGTTAGCTGCCCGAGCGAAGCGAGGGCTGATATCACACCAGTGAAATCGTTGCCTCGGCCCGAGTCATGCATACAATTTTTCATCATATCGATAATCGAAAAGTCGACTTGAGATGACTGTGGAGCGGGTCGA
>CAKNXH010001950.1:297091-315981 GCA_932178445.1 Andricus quercusramuli
TCTGATCGTCGCGCATTCGGTTTAGACGGAATAACTCGGAAACCTTCAAGCGTTTTTCATATAGTTTGAGAATTCTCGAAAATACCAGTTGCAGTTATTACTAGTGGCTCTCATTTCAATACGCTTTCTTATCTAAGAATATTACAATTTCGAATATTTCTTATAACTTATGTTACTTTAAATACTTATTTTTGACGATATTTTTTTACAATGCTTGTTATTGACTATTATCATTTTTTCACACTCACAATTTTCAAACAGTAAATAAAACTTTTTCTAAACATCAATACTAATTTTTGCTCGCGTACTAATTTGTTAAACATTACATTACGCAAGATTGTTGGGCGTCGGCAAGAAAAGTAATAATGTACAGAAATACAATCATCTCTTATTATAGCAGGAATCATTATATGTAACAGTACCTCGATTATACCTAAATTCTTACATTTTATTTTATTTATACATATATAATGAACCAAATATTGATATCGAAAGTCTCTCCGTTTAGTACCTTTAGCAATGACATTTTGAGAAAAAAGTTCAGCAAAATTTTAATAAGTATTATTGCTTATAACAAATAGTATAAATATATGACAGAAAAATTCAATTAAATTTTTTGCTTCTCAATTTAGCACTGTAGTATTTCGGGTGTAAATCTGTTCTTTTTCTAAAGTGAAAATAGAATTTTTAACCACATTCCAAAACTGAAAAAACGTACGTGCGTCTTGAAAGAAAGAAATAATTCCAGCTCTATTTTCTCGGAACTTAAGGACATTTTTAAATCCAGATTTTCAAGCTTCAATTCAGAAATGTTGTATCTTTAATGCACGTTTCAATTATTTTTCTCAAATTGAAAATTCGATTTTTGGGAACGTTTTTTGTCCCTCCTGAAAAATTGTCAAAATGGTGTTTATATCCTTTCGGAATGCCACCCTTCAAATATCCAGATTAGGGGAAAAAGTCTTATCTCTTTCTTAAGTTATCTTTCCCGTCAGTATTCTCCCAGATAACACAGTTACCAGCCTGAGTAGCACATGATTGTAACAAGATTCAGAAAACCAGTCACTATAGTGACTTCCCTGATGGTCACCCAGTGACAATATATGTCCTACTTAAAACAGTAACATGTTACAAGCGAAGCAGGTAACATTATCTCGTCAGAGTAATCAAATGCTTGTAGCAAAGTGATGCTTGAGAAAACAACGTGCAATGATAGATTAACCTCAAACTATCGAGCGTTGAAAAATAAGAATTTTTATTACACTTGCAAAAATGTTAGAATGGGACATAATTAAGTGATTAATAATTTCCGGGAAAGTGATATAATATTATAGACTTTCAACTTGATGAAATAACATATGAACACATATTTTATAAACGAAATAACGAGATATTTTAGCTGAACCTCCAGGAAAACGAAGTGGCATAAGTCACTTCTAACCTCTAATGTTAGAGGTTAGAACCAAAATGTAAATAAATTTAAATACAAATAAAATATTGAATTTCAAATAATTGAATAAAGTATTTATCTTATAATAAATTTTTCATATGCAAAGTGTTATTATTATGTTGAAATTACAAAGCTGTCTTCAAAAGTTTAAGTTTTCTATAATAGATATACTTGTATACATAGCCATATACAATACGTATTTTATCCATAACAATATGCAGCAACTAGAAGCTTCTTTAAAATAAATGTGAAAGATTACAAGAAAAAAGTTTTTCAAAATTCCTAGGGCAATTAGAGATTATATTTTATTTTGTAAAATTCATCTTCCGAAAATATTACGAAAGATTCCAAAAGATTTGCAAAATTGTCAAAGAAGAATCGGGAAGACTCAAAGAAAATTTTTTTAATTTTGCAGAATTTTGGTAATATTTTAAGTAATATTCGAATCCGTTAAAAATATATTCAAATGTTACAAAATGATTTAAAATTTGAAAAGATTCTTAACATTTTCAAACAAAATGTAGATTTTTGAGGATTTTGAAAGGAAATATTGAAGTTCTTTAAAATTCGGAAAGGTTTTAAGATTATAAAAGTTTTTCTTGATATCCCTCGAAAAATTATTTTTTAATTAGAAAACATAATTTTAAGGGGACAATTGAAAATATTTTGAAATAAAAACAAATTTTTATGTATGAATAAAAATTTGACAGTAATTCAATCAAATGATTAATAATCATTTTAAACTACCTAAAATATGATGTAATTTTTAATTTAAACTCGAATTTAAAAATTGTTCAGTTTAGAAAAGATTGACAAATTTATTGATTCATTCTTTAATTGACAGCATTAAAAATGATAACGTAGATTCATATTTTTTAACTGAAGCTGAATATTTGAACTGTACAATTTACAAAAGCTCAAAAAAAAATTTTTGCAGTATAAATGCATTTAATTAAAATTTTGTTAATCAAATAGTGTCGATAGCTTTCATTAATGAACAACAAATTTTTAATTTCAATTTTTAAAGTTTATAACTGAAGAGATTTCAAATTTTATTGACCCTGCAAAAGAGACCCAGGAAATAAGTATTATCAGTTTGATTTTAAGTTATATATCTAAATATAAGTTTCCAAAGAAGTCTTTTCAAATTTTAAAATATTTCTAATCTCTTCGAAACTTCTTAAATTCCTGATTATATTTTGAACAGGCTTAAATTTGTTCTTAAATTTGGAAAAATCTTTCAGAATTAGAAAAATTGCGTTCCAAGAACTCACAGATTTTTTTCAACATTTTTAGAAACCTTTTGAAATCTCTTGAAATTTTCTTCAAAAACTAATTTTTTAAATTAATCTTATCAAGTTTGAAAATATTTTGAACTCTTTTCAAAACTTGTAGATACACCTCCCGAATATCTTTTGAAATGATTAAATTTTTTCAATTTAGAAAAATTGTAAAAAATGGCCTCAAAATCTGCCAGATGCTTTTCTGATATTTTTGAAAATCTCTCAAAATGTTTTAAAATCTTTTCAAATATTCTCTGAGAATTAATTATAAAAAATAAAGAGCATTTGAAATTCAGCTAGGAATATTAAGAAATTTATTTATTATCTTAAAAGCTTTCAAAATTCTCAGGATTTAATTATTTTCCAATTTTTTCAAAACTTCTAAATATCTGTTGAAACAATTCGTTTTTCCTGAAAAATTTTATAAATTCTGAAAAATGAAAAAAAATGTAATTGTTTGGTTATTCAGATTCAAAATTTTGTGCTTTTAGAAATTACACTTATGACACTAATTTTCCAAAGCCTAATTCATAATTATAATTACAAAAAAAACAGTTTTAAAATATGAAAGACTAAAAAAACATTTTTAAATTTCAAATTTAGTTTTCAAACGAAAGAATGGATTTTATGTGATTTTAACTGATTTCAAATGTCTGTGTTTAATTTCAAACATTTTCATTTTTGAGGGTGTTGGTTAACTCGGACTTGGATTTTTTTTTTATAGGCACGGCACTGACTCCATATATAATTTTTCCCAAGTATTTGAGAGCGAAAGAAAGAAAACTTCTCAAATAGACTGTATTCGTAAGCAGCAAAGCAAACTCGGCATACAGATCGGCTGTCAAATTCGCGCTCCGAACTTTCGATGCTCTGAAGTCCGCACCACACATTGCCACTCGTGGAATCGTGGCGCAAATATTCAAAAAGTTTTTGAAGACAGCAACTGAAAATGCTTCAATTTTATAGATAAAGCAATTTATGATTGTATGTAAATTCGTAAATTTATCCAGTTTGAAATTATAACTTTGCAATTATGATTTGAAAATTTGGAAAGTATAAATTATAAATTTATCAAGTTATCCAGCAATAAATTCCGAAACCGTCAAATTCGATTTCTGAAATTTTGAAATTAGGTCCTCTGCAAATTTATTTATCAATTCCAAGTTTATCAAGTGGTCCAACTATAAATTAATTATACGAAGAAGCTTGTAAGCCGGCCTTTAAGAAATTTTCGAGTTTGCTTGAGAAATTAGCATATCAACCACGTTCGGTTATTATGTACCCTAACGGGGTGATCGAGGAAACTGCCGGACAAGCCATTTTACAAGCATACCGCCGTAATTATCGGACAATCGAGTCGAGATTGCTAATAATTCCTTTTCGAGCGAAGCCGTACAAGCCTGCGCAGTCATAAAGGAATTAAAGCCTTCCGAGGCTAAATACCGAGGGAATCATAAGTCCTAGTAAAAGCGAATTGTGTAACCCAGTGGTAATGATCAGGAAGCCTGACGGAGATTATAGGCTTTGTATTGAATTTAGGAAATTAAATGAGGTAGCCAAGAAAGATGCATACCCTATGAGAAATATTAGCTCAATCTTAGACAAGCTTTCATCGGCGCGATATATTTCTAAGATTGACCTTAGTCAGGCATTCCAGCAGATGCCTCTCTCCGATGAGTGTAAGGAATTCACTGCTTTCCCAGTACCGGGCAAGGGACTTTATCATTACAATCGTACGCCATTCGGGTTGTCGGGAGCTCCAGCAACGTCTCAACGATTGCTGGATCGACTGATAACACCAGAATTTGAGCCCCATGCATTTACGTACATGGATGACATTATTGTAGTCAGCGAAACCTTTGAAGAACACATTCATTGGTTAGAAAAAGTCTTAGATGTGATCATCAATGCCGGACTTAAGGTTACTTCCGATAAGAGCGAATTCGGTTGTAGTCAATAAGTAAGATATCTCGGATATTTGGTAGATAAGACGGGAATGCATCCTGACTTAGAGAAAACTGAGCCAATAACATCTTATCCGGCTCACACTAGCTTGCGCAAACTTAGACGATTGCTGGATATGGTATCGTGCTATAGTCGATTCATAAAGGATTTCACTCAAAAGACAGAACCACTCCACCGATTATTAAAGAAAAATTGAAGGTTTGAGTGGGGAGAAGACCAGGAAAAGGCCTTCCAAGAATTGAAATCCGCGTTAATTTCCGCCCCCCCCCCCGCTATCAAGACCAGATTTCAGTTTGCCGTTTTGTTTACAAACGGACGCAAGCAGTACGGGCCTAGGTGCTGTCCTCACCCAAATTCAAGATCGCGTGGAACACGTCATAGCCTTTGCTAGTGGATCCATTCAAAAAGGCCGAGAAAAACGACACCGTGACGGAGCAGGAATGCTTAGCGGTGGTATGGGCTGTAGAAAAGTTTAGACCTTATTTGGAGGGATATCACTTCGTAGTGATCACGGATCATAGCAGTCTCCAATGGCTCTATCACTTGAGAGATCCTACTGGGAGATTAGGTAGATGGGTCCTTAAGTTGTTAAAATACGACTTTGAGGTTAAACACAGAAAAGGTGCCTTTCACCATGTACCAGATGCGCTACCGCGCATGTTTGAGCCGGACTCTAAAGTGGTATGTGCCACTGGCGAGACTGACGATCTTTGGTATACCCGAAGAACCAAATTGGTCCAAGAGATGCCATATCAATTTCCAGATTGGAAACTGGAGGGCAATGGAGTCTACTGCCATCGCCATGACCACCTCACTGATCCATTACTGCCTGATTTAGAGGCATGGAAAAAGGTTTTACCTTTGGAACTTCGCAGTGTGGCCCTTAGCGAGGCACACGACACGACGAATTCCGGACATTTAGAGGTTGATGAGACCTTCCAACGTCTGTCGCTGCTCTACTACTGGCCCGGAATGTTTAATGACGTAGCAAAATATGTCCGAGCATGCCAAATTTGCCAAAAGATGAAGGTGGACAATGCAGGTCCGGTAGGTGTGATGGGTGAGCGGGTAATTGAGCAACCGTAGTCGGTGGTAGCGGCGGACATGATGGGTCTGTTTCCACCCAGTCGCTCTGGGTACCAGTATGTCTTGGTCTTCCAAGACATGTTAACAAGTGGATCGAGGTCCTACCATTAAGAAAGGCCAATGCAGCTAACGCAGAGGCTCCAGAACGTGGGATTTTTCGGCCCCCATCACGTTCCCATCTAGGAGAAATACATGCAAACGTAGCGTGTCGGTGAGAAGGCTCTGTGAAGCGTTGCGTCGGCCATCCTCGTGCAAAGCCGAAAACGCGCGAGCACGAACCCGTGGCTCGGGACCAGCCGAGCTCGTCCGACTTCGCGATTCAGTTTCTTGGGCTATTGGGAGGTTTGGGTTAATTTTTGTTTTCAAAAACGACACCTGAAGGAAAGTCTTCAGACACATGTGGGTAACTGTCAAATTGTAGGCAAATTTCAGCATCTACAGTGGCAATCATATTATTATTAGGAATTAAATATTTCATAACGGAAATTGATCTTATCACATGTAACTACTTTAAATCCAAAAGGGGCAGTTATGAAAATAAGAAATAATAATGAATCCATGGGCACGCGCATATAATCAGTCGTACGCTGTTCTATTGTACCGTACGGTAATGATGCGAGAAAAATGTTAAAGTTTAACCTTTTTTATTGTTTATAAAAAAATAACAAATTTTAATCATCAAAAGTCACCTACTCATGAAAAAAAACACCACCAAGCAAGTCACGGAATTGTTTTCATAAATTTTTTTCACTCCGAAAATGATTTTTAACGCACGTACAGTAATTACGTTTTTGTTGTCAAGATTCACTTTTCAGTTTTAATATCGGATTCACAGAAAAGAGAGTTAATATTTTAAGCTCAATTTTATAAAAACTTGTATTGAACAATACGCCTAATATTTTTGTATTTATTACTCAACTGTAACTACAATATTTTACTAGAAAAACAGACGTACGGTAATTACTTCTGAAATGGAAAAAATTGAGGGACAGACATCAAGGCTTTTAAAATATTATTTATTTGAATTAAAAAAATGTGCATACATTGAATTTATGTTCATGTGAAGTTTACAAACTTGATACGTTAAGCGTTTTTCAGGTTACTGTCTAAAAAAACGGAGAAAATCAGTTTATCCTTGTGCAAAGTGAGGTTGGGACGCCGTACGGTAATAACGTTTCGGGTGTTCTTATATTAAATTAAAGTAAATAGGAACAGAAATAAAAAAAAGGAACTGCCCATTCTGTAGAGGATGATAATAAGTGTTTAGTGAAATTTAAAAAAAATCGGCACGAGCTTCTAAGTTAATGTTATATTATTGGGACTTCAAGTTTGCCTTCAATTTGACAATTACCCATGTAATGAGGTCTCGAAATAT
The DNA here is from genome assembly GCA_932178445.1 of Andricus quercusramuli. Lineage (NCBI taxonomy): Eukaryota > Metazoa > Arthropoda > Insecta > Hymenoptera > Cynipidae > Andricus > Andricus quercusramuli. Next base: position 304,251 of record CAKNXH010001950.1, read on the forward strand.
TTGTTATCGTCTCTTTCAGGAACGTATATGGGATTTTAAGATTATGGTAATAAATCATTATTATTTTTAATTTAATGTATCGAATTAATGAAAATAAAATTGATCAAATTTTAAATTATAAAATAAAATTAATTAAAAAACAATAAATAAAAATTGAAATAATTAATTAATTTAATTAATTTAAATAAAATTAAAATAATGAGAGTAGATATTGTATGGATGAAGAGGGCAATCTGTGCAGAGTATGTGGATGCGAAGTGGAGTCAGGGGCACATGTGTTAGAGAGTTGTACAGGAGAGGAAGATGGACAGTTGAGTGTGGATGAATGTGTGAGATGGATTTTGGATGGTAGTGGGCAGGGAGTGATGTGGATGAAAAAATTGGAAGAAATAAGAGAAAGCAAGGGATCAGGGCAGAGCCAAACGGGTAATCCTGTTTGAAGGAAACTAACTAGTAAAAATTTTAAATTTTCAAATCGGTCTAAATGAATTTGATGGTAAGAGAAAACGGAAGCCCGGGAAGATCGCTCATTGTCTGTAGTTTAAGAAGAATGGTACTAAGATTGTTGTTATTATATAAGGCGATGCATTAGAAAATAAGTAGCGGTTAAGTTAGACTAAGGATGAAATGTAAACATATGTACAGGGAGCGGATGCCCTCGAACCCGTAAAAGGGAGAGTTCATATATACAATTATAAAATTTTTCATTTTATAAAATTTTCAATTTATTACATTAATCAACTTTTTTAATGTATACTCAGCCCTGTGGGTTTGACCTAAGGGAACAGACTGCAGGAATGAAATTATAAAAATATCTCAGTTAGTGTTTGGTTGATAAAAATATTTTTTGTTGAAATTTTTATTTGACATATCTGAAATATTGAAAAACTTTGTGAAATTTTGCCAAGAATCCTATATGAAAATTATATTTATAGAAATTAAAATAAGCAAAAAAAGACAGTTGAATAATGAATAGTTATTCGACATTTTTTATTTTGTATACAAAAATATTTTTCGCCTTAAATTATAATTTTGTTGAAATTTTTCTTTCTTCTTCATTAAAAAATTTAGTGATTTGAAAATTGATTTATTTGGTTGAAATTTAATTTTTTGAAAGATGATTTCAACTGTTTTTAATTAAACATTTGATTTTTTTCATTAAAATAGCATTTATTAGATTTTTTGTTGAAAATTTGTCTATTAAATTCAACCGTTTTTTTTAAATACATTTTTTTATTGAAAGAGCAATTATCACATTTTTCGCTGAGAATTAATTCAAATTTCAATTTAAAAATCGGAAATCTTCGAAAATATCTCGAAACTTTTGTCAAGAATCCTATATGAAAATTCTATTGATATAACGTTAAAATCAGCAAGAAAAGTTAAAAAATTAGTATATTGTGCTACAACTTGGAAAAGCGAGAGACACGATACTTTTTCTATAATTTGTTTAAAAAGTGCTAGTTTTTGTTTACCTGTTTTTTGTGTAAAAAGAAGGCGATTTTTTGTCGATTGACGCAACAATAACACCGTATTTTCGGAGAAACTGACGGTGTTTTAGGTTAGGGACTGAGTCGGAAAATAGTATGAAGTTGACTGCGCACGATGCACGAGCACACCCGAGGCAGCACGAACACACCCGGAGTAACACGAAGCAGTTTGCACTTTATTTACTTTTTTCACTGTGCCTCACTTTTGTCACTGCTTCCATTTACTTTTTCCACTCCATCCGTCCACTTTTTTCACTGTTCCCCGGAAAGGTCGGCACTGCGCATGCGCCACGTCAGCGACCTAAAATCGGTCACTTTTTACACCAAAAACAGGTGGAAAAACTGGCACTTTTTCGCAAATTATAGAAAAAAATAGTTATTCGAAATTTTTATTTATTATTAAAAATGATTTTTCGCCTTAAATTGTAATTTTGTTTAAATTTTTCTTTCTTCTTCATTACAAAATTTCAATTTTTCCATTGAAATAGCAATTGAAGGGTAGAAATGCAAAAGGAGTCAAGCGCTAAATTTTCGAAATCGGGTTTATTAGCTTAAAAAATCAGATAAATTCTATTACACATGCCTGCCAAAGGATTTTTTTGGGGCATCATTTTTCAAAAGTGTTCTTGTGTTCACAGTCTGAGAAGCTTTTCTAACCACAAAGTAAAAAATCAAATTTCATTTTTCTGGACACTGGCTAATTATTTTTAATTACTATTGGGTCCCTTCCCTTCATCACTGAATAACTTGAAATCTAATTCGAAATTTTTTGGAAATATGAAAAATTGTTACTGCTATCGTTATTATTTTGAAGTTGAAATGTCAGTTTTACACCATTTGGAAGTCCTAATTGGATTCTGAAATTTCGCGAAACTGCATGATTTTTTTTTTAAACAAACTTTTTGGAAATCAATTCGTCCATTCAATAGCTAGAATTCAAATTTTTAGTTTTTTCTCAAACGGAAAATTGAATCCACAATTAATCTTGAAAGATGTTAAAAGTCGATTCTGAAAAAAGTGAAAAATGGCGCTTGAATCCTTTTGCGTTTCTACCCTTCAATTATTACTTCTTTTGGTGAAAATTGCGGTACAGAAAAAGTCAGCATGAAATAATTAATACGATTTTGTGCTTTGTTGATATGTCAAGAATTTATATTCCACATGATATACACATACAAAATATTATACAGTCTAAGATACAGAACTTGGCGATGTTAGAGACAATGCCCTAAGAAAGTTGATCCTTCGAGCCTTTACTTGCGTGAACTCTTTAATGAGTTCAGAGCAATCCAATAATTTGGGATGCTTCGTTATTAAAAACATCTCGAGAGAGTTCAACCTATCGTCTGTCATGGTTGATCTCAGATATGTTTTTATCAATTTAAGCGTCAAAGAATTTCGTCCTGCAGTTGCAACAGAGACAAAGGTTGTCAGAAGGATTCGTAATGTTATACGAATAGATTGGGGAAAGTTTCACCCAAATTATTTTGAACTTTGAAATTTAAAACAGCTATTGGGGTTTTCGCGATGTCCGGTAGCACGTATTTCAAGCGCAGAAGCTCATCACATAGATCATTGCTATAACCATCGCTGGCATCACCGTGAGTAAGTTCTTCTTCTAATTCAGAGGATAGTTGTTTTAAACGATGCTTTTCGAGAATCTCTTTCAAATTGTACAGAAATGACCATATCTTATTATGATCTTCCAATTGTTTGAATAGTTCTTCCATTGATGCAAGTGCAACATCGAACAATGCATAAAAATATTTCACTTTGAAATTCAGTTCTGGATCGTCTACTGGTACAAGAATGTCGTAAAATTTAAAGAATGAACAACTATTTACTAGAATCTTTAAAATAAAAATCAATGAGTATCATATATTTAAATAAAATTTAGGAATATTTATAAAAAATATTGAAATTTTTAATTTTTAAAATAGATTTATACAGAGTACAGTTTTTATTGAAAATTTTACGATGATTTTTGTACCGAATTTGACCCTAGGGCAGAATCAAGGCAAAATATTTTAAAAATATGTTTATTAGTTATTAAAATACTACAAAGAATTGCCTTCAAAATTGTTTTGTCTTTTTAAAATCATGGGATATTGCTTCATACAATCAATTTCGTTGAATTTATTTTACAATCAATTACAATTAATTTCCAATTGAAATTATTTTACAATTGAAATTATTCTACAATTGAAATAAAATTGTAAAAATAAATATAAATATAAGTTTTCTAAGACTCTTGAATGTCAAATTAAAATTTGAAGAAAATAAAAACATTTTCAACCGAATAGTTCAATTTTCAGGCAAAAAGGTTAATTTTCAACGAAACATGTGATAATTGCTATTTCAATAAAAAGAAATTTATTTTTAATGAAAAACTGTTGAACCTAACTTTAAAAAAATGAATTTTCAACAAAATAAATAAACTTTCTAGTAAAAACGATTTTTATTCAAGAAAGAATTAAAACCAAATTATAATTTAAGACAAAATAGTACATTGTATTACAAGTGCGTGAAGTTGAACATTCCAAGAGTGTGAAGTTTGTAGTACGAGATTTTTTGCAAAAAATGCATGAAAATGCAATGAAAAATACGATATGGAGGTCGTTGGCGCGGGGGGCCGGGGGTCCAGGGCGCAGCCCCTCTGGGGGGGGGGGGCGAAGCCCCCCGACCAAGAGAAAACCACCAAATATTGAGTCACAATGTTATTACTTTAAACTTAAACTTAAAAAAAAAAAAAAAAAACATTGAGTAACGTGTTCACAGTGTTGAGGGTGCACCTATATTCATATCGACTGGTCGGATGTTTGACAGCTTTTTATGAGCGTCATGAAAACAAATGTGATCAGTTGAGTTGCCCGGGAAACGCCGCGTAATTGTTTCACATGCCGTGTGAATATTAATGCTACTCTCACATGTGTTGCAAAAAATCCCATATACGTTCCTGAAAGACATAATAAAAAATATGTTGGGACTTCATTACATGTATCGGTATCTCAGGTGTCATTCTTGAAAAAAAAATCAACCCAAACCTCATAATAGCCAACGAAACTGAATCGCGAAGTCGGGCGAGCTCGACTCGGCCCGAGCCACGGGTTCGTGCTCGTGCGTTTTCGGCTTTACAAGAGGATGGCCGACGCAACGCTCAACAGAGCCTTCTCACCGACACGCTACGTTTGCATGTGTTTCTCCCAGATGGGAACGTGGTAGGGGCCGAAAAATCCCACGTTCTGGAGCCTCTGAGCTAACGTTCAAAAGGCATTCCAGGAGACTATTGTCTTTAGATGGGGAACTCCAGAAGTACTGTTCACCGATAATGGCACGGAGTTTGTGAACAAATTGATTCCAAAGGTAGCATCGGAATTAGGGATGTGATACTTGACTACCCCATCGTATCATGGTCAGGCTAATCCAGTTGAAGGGTTAATCGCGTGCTAAAAACCATGATATCATCTTTCGTAGAAGGTGATCATCGTAGCTGGGATAAACATCTTCCTGATTTTCGTTTTGCATATAATACCGCGGTTCACAATTCAACTCGTGTGTTGCCAGCGATTTTAAATTACGGTAGAGAGCCTAGGCTGGCAAAAAACGTTGAGGAGACAGGAAGAGGGAGCCCCAGATATAGTGCCGTTAGCTGTTGAGGATTGGGAATGCAGAATTAAGCGATTGCCAGCCCTTAGAGACCTAGTCGCACATCACTTGGAGATAGCGTCCGATCGTCAGGCGAAATATTATAATCGCAGCAGACGAGATATCCGCTACCAAGTAGGTGATGTTGTGTGGTGCAGGACTCATACTTTGCCTTCAGCTATAGATTATGTCGCGAGAAAGCTATCCCCGAAATATGCCGGTCCATTCAATGTTGTAAAAGTAGTACCAGCAGTAGTTTATGAAATCCAGGATGAGTGCAGTATAATCGACAAAGCTCATATTAAAGATTTAAAACACTACTGGTCGATTATCTGAACATAGTTAACGAAAATTCCCTTTTAAGGTTTGGAGATGAGAACGAAAATTCCCAAGTCCCGCCCGCGGACGGTTCAAGAGCTCAGAAGGCGCATGAGTCATGCCCGCCGCAGGAAGCTCCCGTCCTATTTCAAGATACCTCAGGACCGTCTGTTCAGGCCCGTACAAGTCTCGAGACCGGAAACCCTGAAATTCCTCCCAAAGGGAAGAGGGGAAGGCCCCGAAAATCCAGAAGATTGGGTGAGTCCGGAACTACTACTGAACCCGACACCACTAGCCATCGGTATCCCAGTCGCACACCTTGTCCGCCGCCATGGTCCAGGTAGGTCCCGAAAGTTGCAAAGGAGCTATACTAACGACTCCGTTCCACCCGAAGCGAAAAAGACGGAGGAGGAGGAGGAAGGACCCCGCCGTAGTAATCGGCTTAGAAACAGAAAATAGGGTACCTTTTAAATTCTCTCCTGCATCAGGGCCAAAGGTGAAGATCGGAATCGATTTGTGAGAGCTGGAAGATGGTGACGTGAAGGAAAAGCGTGACCTGCGAAACACGGTAAACGGGAGATCGAGTGACTTTGCATTCAGATCTCCCTCTCATTCAGGCCTTGGCGGACGCTATCCGGAAGCGAATCCAGCCCAGAAACGATTAGGGAGGTCCTGCTTCAGATCGCGTTCTTATTTGTAAGCTGTTTTCGTGTAGCCTTACTGGCATTAGTTACTTTGAGGCTTTTCGTGTAGTTTTCGGGTATACAGTTAGTTGTAAGCTTCAAGATTTTCTTTTCTTTTGCTTTAGCTGCCAGATTGCAGTATTATGATCGAACCTTTATTGTTCGAGAATTTCGAAGTTCTTTGGTTTGAGTCTGAAAACTCATTAGATGTCACTACAGTCTAGTAAGGAACGTTAAATTATCATTGATTTAAAAACGGCCATGTCCGAAGTCCAAGATTCAAATTAAAAATTTGAACTAAAATAACTAACTTCAAGAGCATTTCAAACAACAATAATCAGTTTCTGACAGTGGAACCCTAAATCTGATAAATGACAGAACAATTATTATCATTTATATTTTATCTACCACAAGTTACCTGGTATGTTCAGGCTTCTTTTTCAAATATCTTATTTGTTATAGATTGTCTCTATAATTCTTCAGTTTTTTTTTCTTTGATATGATCATTTGAAATACCCCGTTATATCACACCAACATAGGGTCAGTTAAAAGAACACTCAACACTGTTATGCTCTTGAACTTGAAAAACAATCTGGAGGTCGGATTGGTGACGCCTGCTGGTCTTGGGATCCCACAGGTCAGTCTGGGAGGGCGTGTTGTAACGTGGGGGCTAGTCACTTGTTATGGATCCTTCGCCCAGCTATTAAGATTTATTAATCAAAACTAAATATTTGACAGCGATTATCCCATGGCCGGCACAAGCTCAAATTTAGAAATAAGATGATATTATAAATTAAGTTATGATTTATGAAAGCGAAATTGTTCTTTTGTTTGCTGGAATGAGAGTGAATTCATCTTGTTAATTTTTGAGAATAAGAGTACCAGATAGATTATTTTAGAGAATTAGAAATTAAACAAATCTAAAGGATTATTACCTAGTAGATTAGAGTAGGTACCTGGAGTTGTAAGGTAAGGAGGAAAATGACGTCCTGCAGTGTATCATGAATCAACGATTTTTATCATTTTATCATTTTATTGAAGAAAATCCGGCAGGGAAAAACACTGCCACCGACTCCAATCGTCCACAACACACACTATGCCACCAGCACCACCTCACTTGGCCAAGCTGACCACACTCATCCACGGTCGCGGCCAACTACACAGCATTACGGGGCCCACTCGAGATGGATACAGACTCCCAAAACTAACTTCAACGGAAAAGAGTATTGTCGAGATATCAGGCCATGCCGGACCTGATACCTGTCAAAGCACAAGGGAGCATCCATATTGTGCCGGCCGGCATTCCATATACTGGAACGGTCCGAATTCCATCGACTTGAGTCCCAGAAATCACGTTCAAGAGGGCAGCACCGATTGGACGGAGATTTTGGCGCGAGTAGGAAGGAACCGGCAAGCGGAGAGGACGCAGGAGATCAGTTTCGTGTCGGCTATCGACCAGTGGAGTTTTGTAGAGAAGGATTTTCGGAATTATCGCCTGCCTAATCGGACGAGTCCATTTTGCCGGACTGGCGTTATAATAAAGAAATTTGAGAGAAATCGTGGATTCCTGAACTAAGGTAGGCGCCATTTCTCCGTTTTTTTTTTTTTTTTTTGTTTTTTTCGAGTTTGTGAGTATACTGTTTGAAAGTGCTTTGTAAGAGGAATTTGGAATTATGGGGTTAATATAACTAACACGGGCAGACACCATGTTTGGTGCGGTGGACCCGTTCTTTGGGAAAATTTCTTTTATATGTTAGGATTCAGCAGGTTTTGTGGGAAATATTTTAGTTAAAAATTAGGTTAAGCTCTTTTAGTGTAGTAAATAGTTAATCCAATAATAAATTTGAAACTGTCAATCTTTTACGGACCGGAGAGTTTACGGGGTTGCTACATCATGGTTCGAGTTTAGCTATTCGTTTGTAAATTCACAAATCAAAATTTATGTAACCATTTTTCTAAAGATTAATTAAATTTTACACTGTAATTTCTTTCAAATATTAACTTTCGAAGTACTTTCCTCGCCCTCACGAATACCTCTCCCTGAGCTAGCTTAAGTTGGTCTACTTTAATGTGGTCGAGTTAAATTTAAAATTTCTGGAATAATTTTGGAGTGACGCCGAGTAGGTGTCTGGCGCCTGACAGCACGGTAAGTGCAAATTAGAATCACTTTTCTGTACCGGCGTTGGCGCGGCCATTTGGGTAATGGTCCCCACCTTAAATTTCTGAGAGGCTGGGAAAAGGGATACACCTCCAATAAATTATCAATAAAATGAAGAACATTAATAAAATCAATAAAACGAATAAAACGGATAAAATGAATCAAATAAATGAAATCAATGAAATCAGTGAAACCGAAATAAATTTTATTTTATTGATTTTATGGATGTTGTTAATTTTATTGATAATAAATTGATTTGATTGATTTTAGTAATTTCATTCAATTTATTGATTTTATTGGTGAGTTTTTATTGATTTTATTGGTGTGGTGAGCTCACACTTGTAGTTATTTACTACAAGGAACTATCCACCTAGAAACACTACCCGAATCGGGTAGTGTCACGCCTACGCCGACAGGGAAATGGCTTAATGGTATACACTGATTCATTTGATTGCATTTTTTTTAAATCGAATATTTATATTGATTTTCTTCATTTTATTACAAAATACAATGAAATGAATCAATAAAATCAATAAATTGAACAAAATCAATCAAACCAACCAAATAAATAACACCCCTAGAATCAATAAAATGAACAAATATATCAAACCAATGAAAGAAATAAAATCACTAAAATCAGTAAAATTAGGATTTTATTGATTTATCCGATTCTATTTTTTACTAAAAAAAATCAAGTAGATCAATAAAATCACTAGAAAAAAAAAATTAACATCAAAAAAATCAATAACATCAGTAAAATCAATAAATTGAATAAAATCCCTAAAATTAATAAAATCAGTGCAATTTTGATTTTATTGATGATAATTTGAATTTAGTATTTTATTCATGTTATTGATTGCATTGAATGTATACTATTAAGCCATTTCCCTTTCGGGGTAGGCGTGACACTACCCAAATCGGGTAGTGCTTCTAGGTGGATAGTTTCTTGTAGTAAGGAACTACAAGTGTGGGCTCACCACACACACGACGCCAACAGCACGCATAAAAAATTGAAATATTTACGATGAAAAAGCAATAAATTTTACAAAATAAGTCAAATAAAATCAACAAAATCATAAAAATCAATAGAATTAAAAAATAAATCAATCAAAACAATGAAATCAATGAATTGAATAAAATCACTAAAATCAGTGCAATTTTAATTTTATATTATAATAATTTGATTTTAGTATTTTATTCCATGTATTGACTTTATTGAGTCATTTGATTGTATTTTTTGATAAAAAAAGTCAATGAATTGATCAGAATCAATCAAATCAACACAATCAATAGAACCAATAAAATAAAATAAATCAATGAAAACAATAAAATGAATAAATTGAATAAAATAAGTAAAATCAGTGCAATTTTGATCTCATTGATAATAATTTGATTTTAGTATTTCATTCATTTTATTGATTGCATTGATTCATTTGATTGTATTCTTTAATAAAAAATTGAAATATTTACAATAAAAAAGCCATAAATTGAAAAAAATCAATAAAATTAAATCAACAAAATCATTAAACTCAAAAGAATCAATAAAATAAATCACCAAAAGCAATAAAATTAGTGAATTGAATAAAATAACTACAATCACCAAAATCAGTGCAATTTTGATTTTATGGATAATAATTTGATTTTAGTATTTTATTCAATTTATTGACTTCATTGAGTCATTTGATTGTATTTTTTAATAAAAAAGTCAAATATTTACAATACAAAAATGAATAAATTGAACAGAATCAATGAAATCAATGAAATCAACAAAATCAATAGAATCAATAAAATAAAATAAATCAATAAAAACAATAAAATCAATCAATTGAATAAAATAAAATAAATCAATAAAATAAATCAATTGAATAAAATCACTAAAATTAGTAAACTGTACATTTCATTTATGTGTTTTTTTATTGATTTTGTTGATAATGAATTCATTTCATCAATTTCAGTAATCTCATTCAATTCATTGATTTTATTGAGTCATTTGATTGTATTTTTTAATAAAAGAATCGAATATTCATACTGATTTTCTTTATTTTATTAAAAAATACAATGAAATGAATAAAAAAATCAATAAATTGAATGAAATCACTAAAAACAATAAAATAAAATCATTATCAATGAAATAAAATCAATAAATTGAATAAAATCACTAAAATCAGTATAATTTTGACTATATTGATTACAATTTGATTTTCTTGATTTTAGTGATTTTATTCCATTTATTGATTTTATTGATTTTATTGATTCATTTAATTGTATTTTGTAATAAAAGGAAGAAAATCAATATAAATATTCGATTTTTAAAACAATACAATCTAACGAACCAATAAAATCAATAAATCGAATGAAATCACTAAAATCAATAAAATCAATTTATTATTACTAAAATGAACAACATCCATCAAATCAATAAAATTACATTTATATCGGTTTCACTAATTTCATTGATTTTATTGATTTCATTTATTTGATTCATTTTATCCGTTTTATTCGTTTTATTAATCTTATTGGTTTTATTCATGTGCTTCATTTTATTGATGATTTATTGGAGGATAAAGGAAATTTTTTAGCACCCCCGCCCTCCAAAAGCTTATCACAAAAAAGATTTTTGTTGCTCCACCCTATTGAAAAAATATTAATACTTGTCAGCAAAAAATTGTCATAACTTTAAAAATAACTAGTTGTTATAATTTCGGAAATGGGAGCGTTCAGATATGATGTCACGCACTGAGGGGCAGGGGGGGGGGTTCTTGTCAAGCGTGACAAATCGTGACATGGGAGGGGGCTCATTCTGTGCGTGATGTCACAGATGGTTTCCTATTTTTTATTCGCATATTGCATAATATTAAATTAATATATCTCCTAGCTGATGATAAAAATTGAATATAACTACAGAAGATTATTAATATAAAATACTAAATAAATATAAAATAATTCTATATTAGTATATTACTATAACTACAAGGCGCAAGCGTCGATTTTTGTGGAATGTTTTTTTTTCAATTCATTACTCATAAATGTTTTATGTTTTTTGAAAAGAATAAAAATTGTTTAATAATCAGGTTCATATTTTTTATTATGTTCATATAACGATTGATTTCCATATTTGAGAAGGTTCCGAAAAGTGTTTATTATAATTATTTTAAAAAAATTATGAAAAAAGGGGGGGGGTGACAGAACGTGACGTAATATTATGGGGGGGTCTCCTCAATTCGTGACAGAGTGTGACATGGGGTACGCGGGGGGGGGGGGTTAAAAAGCTTGAAATACAGCGTGACATCATATGTGAACGCTCCCAATCCTGAAATTTATGCATGAATCAAAGAAATTATTGATGAAAAAATCAACAGATTATAAAAATATTTTTGTGTCAACAATAATAATTTTTGTATTCCTAAAATACATGTTTGAAACTTTTTATTGTTTTT
>CAKNXH010001950.1:325981-350939 GCA_932178445.1 Andricus quercusramuli
AACAAAACAAGAAAAAACAGCTATTAAAGAACTCAATCAGAATAAAGACATCATAATATTACCCGCAGACAAAGGCAACACAACAGTAATTATGAATAAAGAAGACTATAACAACAAAATCATGGACCTTCTTACTGACGATACATATAACAAGCTTAAAAAAGACCCCACAAAAACAATAACCAGAAAAACACAAAGCCTCCTAAAAGACTCAAATCTTGACAGCGATACAACATCTAAATTAAAACCTACTAATCCTATCTCTCCAAAACTTTACGGACTTCCAAAAATTCACAAAAACAACATCCCACTCAGACCGATCGTCAGCGCAATAAACTCTCCAACTTACAACCTAGCACGCTTTCTCGCCAAAAAACTTAAACCTTTCACAGGAAACTCTATCACACACATCCAAAACTCTTTTGACTTCATCAGAAAAATACAACAAATGCACATTCAACCCCAAGATATCCTAGTAAGTTTCGACGTAGTATCTCTCTTTACAAAAGTACCAATCTCTGACACAATCGATATTATTAAATCATTTGCAAACTTCCCCTCCAATCTCACACCTTTAATAGAACACTGTCTCACTAATACCTATTTCTCTTTCAATAACCAATTCTACGAACAAACCACAGGAGCAGCAATGGGATCACCAATCTCACCTGTAATAGCCAACATTTTTATGGAGAATTTAGAAACTAAAATCTTTAACAAATCCAAGCTTAAACCGAAATTCTGGTGCCGTTACGTTGACGACACTTTTGTCATCTGGAGACACGGACTAGACGAACTAAACAAATTTTTCGATTTCATCAATCAAATACACCCTAATATCAAGTTCACTATGGGAATTGAACAAAACGGAAAATTACCTTTCTTGGACGTACTAGTTTATAAAAGATCTGATAACACATTAGGACATGAAGTTTACAGAAAACCCACGCATACAAACAGATACCTGCATGCCTCCTCCCACCACCACCCATCTCAAAAGCAATCGGTCATCAATTCCCTTGTATACAGAGCTGTCTCCATAACAGATAAAGATAACTTACAAAAGGAATTACAAAATGTTAAACAAATCCTAATACAAAACGATTACACAAACAAACAAATTAATAAAGCAATAAGAAAATACACTCAAGAAAACAAGTCAACACAACCTACTAAAGAAAGAGAGAGAAAAACAACCACCATCCTACCCTACATTCAAGGTATCACGGAACAAATAGGAAGAATTCTCAACAAACACAACATCCAAACTATATTTAAACCACCTGCAAAAATAGGACAACTTCTAAACAACCCTAAAGATAAAAAGGAACCTTTCAGTGATCCGGGAGTATATCAAATCCCTTGTTCTTGTGGTAAAGTCTATATTGGAGAAACCGGGAGGGCGGTAAGTCAACGTGTAAAGGAACATGAGAGTAAAGTTAGGCTAAAACATTTCACACAATCAGCAGTAGCTGAGCATCATATCGAAACAGGACATAGTATTTTATTTGACAAAACAACCGTCATTGCCAAAACGTACAATAAATTTCCAAGAAAACATAGAGAAGCAATCGACATCTTGAAACACCCTAATAACATCAATAGGGACAATGGATATAATACCAATCCGATTTGGCTTTCCGTCCTCCCGGGTTTTTTAAAAAAGACTTGATTGGCCAATCAAGTTCAAGCAGTCCCCACCATGGGGCACTCTGGCCAATCACAGACATCGTAGAGAATACATATATAAGAACAACATAACCTGAAACTTCAGTTTCAGGTCAGCCCTGAAGAAGTGAACTGCAATGTTCACGAAACGTCGGCAACATTCATAGTTTCGCACACGATTGAAACCCGAAAAATCTTTAAAAATTTTAAATTCTAAATTTTAAATTTAAATGTATTACCATGAGCATTAATTATTGTCATCCCTTTAAGACATTTCCCTTTCGGGGTAGGAGTGACTCTCTCGGTTGGAAAAAAGTAATGTGGGGAAGGAGGTATAGATTTTTTATATTGATCTAGAATGCTCGTGTTATTTATTTAAATAACACGTTCGTCCCGCAACACTGCTCCAACCCAGGTGGCGATCACCCCATGTGAAGAGCCTCAAAAAATTGTTATGAGTGGTTCCCCCCTTGGGCCTATTAGTATCCAAGGTCTTTTGTTTCAGGCGTAATTGACTCTACTCACACTCTTTTCATAAACTATTTGTCGCCACACTTTTCTGTCCTGGCATACTTTTCCAGCTTCCTTCAAGTCCATACATTTTTTCATGCAAGCTCTGGTGTTTATATGGCTTCTTATGTCTCTTCGGGTTAGGGTCTCATTCGCAAATTCTAACAATTCTTTGGGCGGTCTACCTCTGAGCATGCTGACATTTACTTTTTATGACACATGCATGCTTTCAGCCCTTTTCGACGCCTATGAAGCGGGGCTAAAGCTCTACTTTTTACTCCCTAGGGAGTAAAAAGTACTTTTTACTCCCTAGGGACTGAAAAGTGACGTCAGAGATGAGTAATGAAGATTATGCATCTATGAGCTTGCATTGCATGATTATCAGCCGTCTCACGGTAAAAACTGAGAGGGAATTTTGGTTGCAGTTAATAGAATTTTGCGGTTATTTATGGAAATTTACCATATATACCTGTAAAATTACCATAAATTACCGAAATTTTCCATAAATTTCCGGAAATTTGTAAAAATGAATTTGGCGTATTCCATGGTAAGTTACCATATTTACCTGTAAAATTACCATAAATTACCGGCATTTTTCATAAATTTCCGGAAATTTATAGACATTTTTGAAAATGAATTTTGGGTAAGTTACCATACATAACTGCAAAATTACCACAAATTACCGATATTTTTCATAAATTTCCGAAAATTTATGGAAATTTTCAAAACTGAATTTTGGGTATTCCACGGTAAGTTACCATATTTACCTGTAAAATTACCATAAATTACCGGAATTTTCCATAAATTTCCGGAAATTCATGGAAATTTTTGAAAATGAATTTTGGGTAAGTTACCATATTCACCTGTAAAATTACCATAAATGGCCGACATTTTTCATAAATTTCCGGAAATTTATGGAAATTTTTAAAAATGAATGTTGGGTATTCCATGGGAAGTTACCATTTTTACCTGTAAAATTACCATAAGTTACCAAAAATGTTCATAAATTTCCGGAAGTTTATGGAAATTTTTCATAAATTTCTGGAAATTTATGAAAATGTTTGAAAATGAATTTTGGGTAAGTTACCATATTCGCCTGTAAAATTACCATAAATTACCGAAATTTTCCATAAATTTCCGGTAATTTATGGAAATTTTCAAAAATGAATTTTTGGTCATCTATAATAAGTTACCATAAATCACCTCTACAATTACCATAGATTAGATTAACATTAATTTCATGCCTTTATTACACAAAATCTAATATGGACTGAAATCATGACTGTATTTCGAGAAATGCCTGAAATCATCCATTTGTTATAAAAAATATCGTATGTGCCAAGGGGGAGAGGCACTTTTTTGACTCGTGTATGTTTTCAGTACAAGTCATAGGCGAGCGCGTAGCGCTCGCCTACGACTTGTACTGAAAAAATACACTCGTCCAAAAAGCACCTCTTCTCCCCCTAGGTGCATAATATACTATTACCTTTATACACTTGTTTGTTCAGTCGTTCATCTTTCATTCTTTCAAGATGTCCGAACCACCTTAACTGATTTCTTTCCCAAATGTCAACTAGTGTCTCCCCTTTACCACATTCTTGTACGATTATTTCGCTTCTCACTTTGTCCATCAGTGTTTTCCCGCAAATTGTGCGCAGATGTATCATGCCAATCACGTTAGTTTTACTCTTATCATTTTCTCAACAGGTCCATGTGTCGCTATTGTATAGCACAGCTGGTACAAATATAGAATTATGTATTGCTATTTAAGTTTTTTTAAATATGTTTTTACTTCTGAGAATGGACCCTGCTCCACCGATGAACTTCAGACACTCGTTTATGCACCTATCTATCTCCCCATTTATCTTCCCGTCACTAGTGAACAGGCTACCTAGGTATATATACTTATCAACTTGTTCTAATTTCTCGTCATTGAGGACAATGTTGCACATCGTTTTCTCAGTTTTTCCTTCACACATTATAATTGTTGTTTTGTTCACATTAATTTTCGCAGTTTCAACAATGACATCCCGTAGCATAGTCCATGCGCCCTCTATATCTTTATTACTTATAAGCGCTTCTAAAAAGATTCTTTCACCATGATCGCAAGTACTTATTGTATCATTTAAAGTGTCCCAGAAGGCGTCTTTGACGTCTCTCTGATCACTATCAACTGGGGCGTAGCACGCTTTGATAAACAATCTTCTTATTCCTACCTTCATTCTCACCCACTGCAATCTGGGCGATACATCCTTGATCTTTGAGATGCTCTCTTGCTTCTTTATTCATAATCTAACCGACCCCTTGATTACAATGTGATTCACTATCTTCCTGACCATATTTTAAAACCGCCTTTCAACACCCCATTTTCTATGTTTCTACTTTCGCAACCCTTTTTCTTCGTCTCTGATACACATAGAATATCTAGTTTCCTTGAGTCCATAGTTTCTCGTAGTTCTCTTACCTTAAGACTACGGGGGGTCAGGCAGACTAACAGACAGACAGACACATTAGTAAAAACCTGTTTTTTTTTGTTCAGGGGGTCTCGAAACCTGGCCCCACGACGACAACCCCGCCGGGCCGGGGGGGGTAAAAATTTACACAAATCTAATACCTTCTCTAGATGAGAATGTAAAAAGATCAATTTATAAAATAATTTCATCGTATATTTGAAAGTTCCTTTTTTTTATAGACGAGGACGTAGATAACATTGAGCATGCATAAATAGTGTAACGCAGTTTCTCTTCGGATTGATGTTCAGGTGGTCCCAGATAATGAAAAAATGCAGGGTGCCAGCTTCTAATAGTGTGCGTTTGCTCGGGGGGTAGGGTAGGGGGTGAGCGCACGGAACGGCGATATCTCTTACGAAATAATCAGTTAATTTGCAACTTTCTTCTAACATTAAATGTATTTTTCTTTATTTATGTTTAATTAAACATATTTTAACCAATCTTATTGAAAAACTCCGTAAAAATCTCATATCATCCCTTTACAATAACCCTGAAGTATTAATTATTTCCAGAGCGGCACGTGTACAATGCGCATTTTGTGAAGATGTGGACTCACGATCAGAATGTCAAAAGCGCAGCAGTGGAAAATGGGAAAGAAACGTATGTCTCTTAAAAAATTAGATTAAAATAAATTAAAATATGAGAAATGATTTTAAACAAATACTTTCTCGTTTTTTGAAAATATAGAAAATAGAATCTGCCTGATTTGAAACAGTTTTCGGTACCATAAATAAAATGTAAAATTTAAAATATCTTTCATTAGTACGCAAATATACATAAATACATGTATTTACATATAGAAATTCAAATTAAAACCGTAAATTAGGTCAGTAGTCACATGTAAACTCAGGTAGGATGATTCATTTTGCACGAAGTAACGAAATCTAAATATGCTAACCCGATAATCAGTGATATTTTAAGAGAAAAATGTTATGAAAAAAATTGAAATCTTATTATTTAGAACTCTCAAGTAGGGCAAACTAAGTAGAATATTCAAAATTACACTGTTAAAATTAATATTAAATTTAATATACCCATGTGTATTAAAATTAATATATCAATCATATGAAATCGCCATTAAGAGCATTTATATTAAATTTCATATACATTCATGTTAATCACTTACAAGAAAAATCAGATGATTCCATTTTACACAAATTCAAAATAATTTCAACATGAATTTTCGACTCTAAATAATAAAACATGATACCTTCTTCCAGTTAATCAAAAATATCACTGAATTTTAAGTCGAAAAGATCAATTAAGCAAACAAATAACAGACCTAACCTACAATCAATGTACACCAGAGACTCGATAAATGAACAATCTCGGGGGTTGCCTGAAAATAGCCTTGTTCATATAACGCGTTCAGTGGAACGTAAACAGACAGGGCCGCCTGAACCGTTTCCATGATATTGCGCAATCTACTTGACTGAGTTGTATTGAATGCGTCCCTTCATAGGCGGAGTCGAAACCGTCTCTCGCCCTGCCCCCTGAGAAACTGTGGGGACCAGCAATTCTAGGAATTCACATAACGCGTTCGCTCGTTCGTTCAAATAGTGAGTCTCTGGTGTACCAGCATTAAATCTCTGCTATTTAGACTGGATTTTGGGAAAAGTTCCACCCGTACGTCGGACTTGCATTATAAATAACAATTCAGTCGACGAATTCTAGATTATTAATTTAATTGCGAATATTTGATAAGATTTAAAGAAATGAAAGCACTTTGAATTTTCATGCACACTGCTATACTGATCTGTATATTAAATTTAATATACATGTATATTAAATTCACTACACCAATGTATGTTACGTTTCAGTAACGGTAGTGCATATTTGCTTCACACACATACAGATTTTTCTAACAGTGTAGATAAATTTTTCTCAAATATAATCGTAATCTAACGCTTATGTACAGGCAGAAGCACTCTTCGCACACTGAAGAAAGTGAGCATGTGCAAAATTGATAATTCAAAAGAAATAAATTAGTGTACGTATTACGGCATAATAATTTTCGACATTCACTTGTGTTCTGCTAATTTTATAAACTCGGTGTTTAAATTTTTTTTTTCTTCTTTAAGTTAAGCTATATAAATTCTTAACAAAATAAATACAGGATTGCAGTCATTTCGTCAATTTTTTGAGAAGCTCTTACATAAATAGTTCGAATTTCCAAGTTTTCTTGAATATTGAATAAAATTTAAAAATAATAAGCTCCTTACAATGTTCTTGTGATAATCTCTAAGGTTAATTGATATATAATTGTATTAACTTATCCGCATAATTGTGTAATTGTTTTGTTTGCATGGTGCAATTGTTTAAAGCTGGAAGAAAAAAGGACGTCAAATTCGTTTGAAAATTCCAGAGGACATTTCATCTGTAGGAAAATCATAATACTAAAAACAAAGTAAGTGTATTATACTTTTTATACAATTTTAAGTAAAGTGTTATTTCTCACAACCTACCTCCTATAATTATAATTTTTTTCGAAATTATTGAAAAAAGTCACGCTATTACGGAATTATTTTCTGAATATACATAACAAGAATGCCATTTATTTGGAAAATTGCCCTATTGGGGCCCCAAAGATGGCCCCTGATATTGATTAGAATTGAAAAAGGATCCTTGTTAGGGGCCTCATCAAACTTTATTTGCCGACCCCCAACAACCTTAGGTAACCACGTGCCTGAAGTTCCGAATGTTCAAATGAACGAAATGGAGAAAAAAAAATTATTTTCTCTATTTTGCCTAGCCGAATTAGTTCAGGAAGGCATAAAAGTGAGTATTATACAAAAAAATCTAACGGTAAAATTTCTTTTAGGGGTAAAACATCCTGAAATGTTAATGCAGATAGGGCCAACACACAATATGTAGAACGACCGCCTTTAAACACTTTTTTGTCGAATTAAACATAGTGTTAAATTACTTTGTCATGAAACAAGTTTCTTCAGTGGGATAAGTATCACCGGAAAAGATATTTAAAACCACCCTTGGTTTTTCAAAATCATAAAATCATAAAAATCACCACCTTTATACACTTTTTTTTCGAATTGAAAATAGTGTTAAATCACCTTGTCATAAAAAAATTTTTTTCAGTCGGAAAAGTATCACCATGAAAGATATTTAAAACCACCTTTAGTTTTTCAAAATCATCTTTTAAATATCTTTTTCGGTGATACTTTTCCCACTGAAAGAACTTGTTTTATGACAAGGTAATTTAACACTATTTTTAATTCGAAAAAAGTGTATAAGGGCGGCCATTCTGTACATTTTGTGTTAGCCCTATCACAATTAACATTTGAGGGGGTTTCACCCTCTAAAAATTAATTATCGTTGTATTTTTTCTTTATAATAGTTACTTTTATGCCTTCCTAAACTAATTCCGCTAGGCTAATTGCAGAACAAAAAAATTAATTTTGTTTTCATTTCATTCATTTGAACGTTCGGGTTTTCAGGTTAATTGCGTAACCAAACTGTGTGATATCTGTTTCTTTCCCATTTTCCACTGCTGCGTTTTTGAAATTCTAATCGTGAGTCCAAATCTTCACAAAATGCGAATTGTACACGTGCCGCTCTGGGAATAATTAATACTTCAGGGTTATTGTAAAGGGATGATATGAGTTTTTTACGGAGTTTTTCACTAAGATTGGTTAAAATGTGTTTAATTAAACATAAATGAAGAAAAACACATTTAATTTTAGTAGAAAGTTGTAAATTAACTGCCCTAATAGCACGGAACGTTCCGGGAACGTTCCACTGGAACGTTCCAGGAACGTTCACGCAACGTGTAAAATGTCCGCCCTTGGGAACGTTCCAGTGGAACGTTCCAGGAACGTTCCACTGGGACCTGAGGGGAACCTTCCATTATTGTTGTTTTTAACAACAATTATCTCGTAAACCGTAAGAGATAGGTAAGAATGGATGTCATTTTTGAATTTTGAGTATCGCATATACTAAACTATAATATGATATCCGTATCATAAATTGACATCGATTTTGACCTATCACTTACGTTTTACGCGTTTTTTATTGATAATAATAACAATAACGTTAATTTATGTTTGGAACGTTCCGAAAGTTCGCATGGAACGTTCCGGGAACGTTCCAGGAACGTTCCGTGCTATTAGGGTGATTAATTCGTAAGAGAGATACCGCTGTTCCGTGCGCTCACCCCCTATCCCCACCCCCGGGTAAACGCACACTATGAGAAGCCGGCACCCTGCATTTTTCTATCATCTAGGACCCCCTAAACATGAATCCGAAGAGAAACTGCGTTACACTATTTATGCATGCTAAATGTTACCTATACTGTAAAAACTAGAGTTCTATTTTTTTACGGTATCATTTTTTAGGTGTCCTGTTCTTGAATAGGAGAACTTCATGCTGTTATTTTGAATGTGAAACAAATGAATCCGAGTTCCCACCAGCGGTCTCATTTTAGTACCACTCGAGACTGTTTTTTCTGAGTCTTATTTAATACCTGAAATTAGCCCTAAAATAATACTTTTTTTTTACAGTGTACGTACTGCACTATTAGTCGAGTTAAATCGAATATTATCATCAGTACTATTAACTATGGGACAGCGATCCAGATTATTAGAAATACAATCTATAGATATTAAGAAATAGATATTATTAAACTTCATAATCTGAGATAATAAGATCTATAATCCAAGATTTTTAAATCTAATATCGATATTAAAATCCTGGTCCATTAGATAACCTCAAATAAATATAATAATTTTTGCAAACTTGCTTATAAATCTATACAAAATTTTGATAGGCGAGCTCGGAATTAGAACTGGAAACAAATTTTAATTTTTTAAACACACAATAAGCAGAAAAGGGGCTATCATAAGACTACAAAAACGAAAGTAAAGGAGGCGAAGTTTCTGCACTTTTGCAAGTGGCAGTGATGTGTAATGAAAAGAACTATAAACTTACCCATTTCCAAAATCTAATTCACATGTGATTTAGCACTAATAATCATTTTATAACTAAATTATTACTCGTTTTAATGCAAACAGATGCATATGACACGCGCCACGATGCGACGTACCATATGAGACTACACAGACGCATGGATATTTTAAAATCTGCGATGTTACAAATTAATGTCTGAAGATTATAAGAATGTAACATCTAGAGATTATATTTGGTAACATCTTCATAAATTAGAAAAATATTATTGATTATACGCGCTAATATACTTTTCTATACGGTGTATTATATTTTAATTCTATTATCCAGTTCGTATAATCCATTTTTCTCAGTGTACTTACATTTCATTATTATTAATGCTTATATTTACAATAAGTGACTCTGAAGGTGGATCCGAAAATGTTGTCTATCTCTTTTTCTTTACGAGATAAATTATATTGATCCTGGTTTTAAATTTTTTATTAATATTTTTAGGTGTCTGAAATCCTCAAGACCGGTAGATTCTGAATTTCTAAGTTTTGAATATGTATATGCAATATTGAAAAAAATTCATGTTTAATTGTTAATATTTTCTAGATGGCCTACCGCCCTTTTTTAGTAGGGGTATAAACAAGTGTGGAAGAATCGTGAGAAATAGAACAAAAGTTTGATTTTTTTCCATTTATAAACATTCGACTCAGAGTAGCATAATAAATTTCGCATAACGATAGAAAGAACGTGACATTTGTAAACTAGAACAATTAATAAAGGAAAAAGTATTATGCACAGTTTTATTTCTATATCATTTCAAGCTCTTCTGCTATAGTCCCTCGTGCTAAATATAGTATCGTACTATACTGCCTTACCAATGCCTGAGTTGTCTGCGACAGAAAGTGCGCATCCTCATTCTTGACAGCTCATTGAACTTTTCAAGTACTTATGTACATTGAATCTAGATTATTCAATGTATTCGAAAATTAAAATTTTATTTCAATTATAGCCTATGATCTAGGCAAGAGGAAGTTCATTCCTCTCTGGAAGATGCTAATCTTGAAAATTACAAACGATTTTTTTTATAATAAAAAGTACGCACACTATCTTTAAGATAATAATTAAAATCAAAATTTTGGAAAAATTTGTTATTCGTCGAAGAATGGTATTCGATTACGTAATTCACAATATAATGATTCAGAACTCTAATTCCCTAAATGTGTAATTAATTTAAATTCAAAGAAGACTTCGCAGAGTGTTAAGTTCTTATTAGTGTGCAAATAACAGTGACGTTAAAGGTTATTTGCGAATTTATTTTTAGAGAAAATTATTATCCGCATAAATATTTTTTGTGTATGGCTGCTTCGAATCAATTTACACTCTGACTTTCTATTATATAACTTTTAAGAAATGAGCTTGGAAATTATATTTTTATTTAGGCCGAGTCTAAACGGCTGAGCAGTCTATACGTGTATAACACGGTCGAGACTAAACGTACGGACATGGAAAGGGGAAAAGGGCATGGTTTGTGTCAAGACGTATAGGCACTACCTTTTATTTATTTTAAGTAAAGTTACGTGGGAAGCAGAATTTGTAAAAGTTGTTTGAAAATGAATACGAAATATTTTTTAACACTTGTCATTAATTTACAAAAGAATGTGTTAAAATATTTGTAGGTTAAATGATGCCGCTGATGGAAAGTAATGCAATCCTCATATTTCTTTTTTATGATGTTGTTGCAACATGTCCGCTACATGTTCTGAAAATGTATGTAGGTTATATTTTAATGACCATAGTTGTATATATTTATAAGTTAAAAAATTTGTTTTCTGGACCCTCTTTCTATGAATGGGGTAAAATTATTAAAAACTTCTTCTCTAGTTTTATTTCTTGGATAAAGAACGCTAGTTATTGAATTAAAATGTTGTTTGCACACATTTTACCTATAGAAATATGTAAGAAAAATCAATCTGAGAGGAGTTCGGCCAGCTCACATAAAGAAGAGTATCGTAAGCTACGGGAGAACTCTGATTTTCTTATTTTATCACTACTGATAACGACAAAAACAATACCGAAACAAACGAAATTTCGTTTTTTATCGCAATTCTACATGCCAGGAGTTTCAATTTGAACCGTCCCGAAGAAAATCGGACTGCAAGAAAAGCTTCTAGCATAATGGTGTAAAGGAACCCATTTCCTCATTTTTCTTATGTTTTAATCACTGACAACAAAAAAACCAACCAAGATATATTTCTTGAACCACTCCAGGGCTAATTGATGTTCAAACTCAAATTAAACCCTCTAGCATAAATATTGCAGGAGCTAGAAGTGGTAAATTACGGACGGACGGACATTCGACCATTCTTATAATACGGGTTTTCAGCATAGCCTATGAAGCTCTAAAAATAAAAGTATAATAATTATTCATTTTTAGCTTAACTTTTTAAAAATAATTTACGCTCTTAAAAGTTAGTTGCTATTATTCAATTTATACCACTTTTAAATTTACAACTTAGAAAAATTTGCTAGAAGTCTTTTTTGATGATTTTTGTATAATTTTTTTTATTCTTTAATCATTTAAGCCATTTTGAATTGTTATCAACTCTTACAAACATCAGAATATCAACATGAAAGAGGTATATTATTTATAAAAGGCGTATCTAAGTCGATTTAAAACGGCCTATGCAACCTTTTTTTTTATCAGTGGCCTCAAATAAAATTTGAAAACTATTAATTATTTTGATCATTCTTCTTAAAAATTGTTGATATGCTGTTAATTAATTGAGCTGTAAGGATTTGATAAGCAACATGGAATTTTTTATTTAATAAAAAATAGTTGAAAGGGATTTCTTCAAGAATTACCTGATTAGTGTTGTTCTCTCCATCGGTCCCGGACTCTAATCCAGGACTTGGTGCAGTAAGAAAATGTTCCTCTAGCCGATCTTGTAGCTGCTGTGTGCTCTCCTGCTCGTCTGAGTTGTCTATAGTTTCCCCTAGTTCACGACCTTCCATCGCGCTGTCCTCTAACTGTCCATCGAGAGGAAGAATTATATCGCTATCGAGGGTCAACCCTGAGTGGAATCGTCCTCGGTCATCGACGCTTTCATCGCTGTCTGCGACGGGCATCACGTCTGTGTCGGTGATTCGAACCACTGGTGCTACAATGTTGACAATCAGAGGCGGCGGCGGTGGATGTGCGATCGGTTCGTACTCGTGTTCACTGGTATGGGGAAACATCTGTTAATCTTTCTGTACACCAACAAATTTTCATGTTCTCGACTACAGTAAAACGTAATCATTCCTAATTTTATACCCATTCCCAATTCGCATTTTCCCATTCACAGGTGGAGCCAATCGAATCTATTTCAAAGCAACGACCTGATCTCCCTCGACATCTGACTCCGGGACAGGATTCACTGACGAAACTCAACTATATAATCGTCGCAAGCAATGAATCTCGGAAATGAATCCGGAATGACGTGGACAGGAAGCAGACATGCGCGCTCATCTTTAAGAGGAATTACACTGCAGCGTGGAGCCGGGAGCTGATTCTATCTATAGACAGCCGAGCGGACCTTAAATAGCTGTGGTACTTACACGCGTATCCTAATATCTATACGTAACTGGCAAACACGAGGTGATTCGGAACAGGGAAAAGCAGATTAGGGGTGGTAACAATCCTGACTCACCTTGGGTGAGGCACCCTTGTGTAAGGTGGTGGAGCCTGCATTATATTCCTGGATGGTGTTCTGCCTACGAGAGCGCGACGCTCAGGCAGAAGCCAGTTGCTCTGGTAAAACTGACAACCACATTGCACCTCGCGACCGAGGCTGGAGATGGAGGATGCACGAGATGTGATACCTCGTTGCTCGTTCTCCATCCCCACCCTGTTCCTCTTCTTCTACGCCCTCCTTTCCTCCCGCTCCTTCTATTCCGCCCTAATCTGATTTCCTCTTACCAAGGACCTTCTGGGTCTCCCTTTTCTCGTGGCTCTTTCTTCCAAGACTTTTCAAGGCCCCTTTCCGGCGAAGACAAGGTCGTCGTGAAAATTACGCCCTCCGCCTCCGACAAACTCGGAGAGGAGAGCGACTCGCGCACCCCACTAACCCCAGCAGCTCACAGAGAAGATGAACCGAGAACTGGCCAGAGGCTGCAGGAGACCGTCGAAGAGAGAATGAGAGAAACTATGCCGGGCAGATTGACCCTAGGAGAGAACGCATTGTGCCCACTTGCGATCATGGCTCTCTGCCAAAATCGAATTTGCGTTCATTTAATTTGTAAAACGTGAAAGCATTTTTGTTAGCTTTGCTTCAAAATTCGAGAACATGTATTAATTTAAGGGCGGAAGTTTTTAGTCGAGAACAAGTATTAATATTTCCATATGGGAGGTGATTGCAACAGGATGTACGAATCTACGGGAAATTATAATTAAAAAATGTAGTTTAAACGGTTACCGAAAGTTATTCAAAATGATTTTAAAATTTATATCATTTTGAATTTGATATGTATTTGTATTTTGTATTTATTCATGTAAAGTCCCTAGGGCTAAATAGCCCTATAAGGAACAGGTAATACATATTACAATTAAAATGTGACGGCGATCGATTTGACGATTGAAATCAATGATAGATATTAACAAAGGTAAAAAACTAAACTAGAATACAAAAAAATTGGATCTAGGCTATCAACAGAAGAATACTGTAAATATACATACGCAGATATACATACTTAAAAGTAAATACGCACTCATACACGCACTAATATATATAAATATATTAATTATGACTTTAAGTGTTACCAATGTGTGATTTCAAGGGTAGGATTTGATATGTTAAATAAGTAACTAAAAAGGAGTTTTCTAAAATGAAATTGTGAAGGTGCATTTCTAATGGTTATAGGTAGTTTGTTCCAAAGGCGAGCACCACGAATAATAAAGGACCTTTGCATTTTACACGTGCGGTGTGGCTGAATTTTTAATACTGTTTTCCTTTCACGGAGTTTGGAATGTGTTGGTTGATCTTTGTCAATGAAATGGAAGAGGTTGAGAAGATAGTGCGGAGCTTCATTACTGAATAGGCTATAAAGTAAATTACCCATAAAAAATTGTCTTCTTTTTGCGACGTTAAGGAGTCCTGCTCTTTCTCTATACTGAGTAATATGTTCACTTTTGGGGATGTTATAGATGAACCTAATGCAAGCATTGAGCGTACGCTCAAGCTTGGCATTCAGCTCATCAGTAATATCGTCATATACCACACAGCCATAGTCAAAGAAAGGAAGAATCAGGCTTTTAACTAGGAGGATACGCGTTGGAGTAGGAAGTGATTCTTTATTCCTGTTAAGCTGTTGGAGGACTCTAAAGGTTTTCCTTGAGATATCCGCAATGTGTTCATTCCATGTAAGAGAGCGATTAAGAATATAGCCTAAATCTTTCACAGAATCCACGAAGGGAATGATACGCCCATTGATCAAGAGAGGAGGCAAAGTTGCAATTGTTGCAAGTGAAGGAGAGGAAGAAGATCCTATGATTATAGCCTTAGTTTTAGCAGGATTAAGAGTGAGACCGTTTGTCAAGGCCCACTGCACCACCATATCAATATCTTCTTGT
This sequence comes from Andricus quercusramuli, assembly GCA_932178445.1. Classification (NCBI taxonomy): domain Eukaryota; kingdom Metazoa; phylum Arthropoda; class Insecta; order Hymenoptera; family Cynipidae; genus Andricus; species Andricus quercusramuli. The sequence continues at coordinate 341,189 of CAKNXH010001950.1, forward strand.
ACATTTTGAAGTAGGCTCATAAGAGTGGAAATAGGCCCGGAGAGGTAAAGCTTGAAATCATCAGCATATTTGTGAAAGTTGCAGTGTCGAAGTTCGCTACCAAGTTCAGATGTATAAATATTGAATAGAGTAGGTGCAAGCGTGGAACCTTGAGGGACACCACTCTTAACCAACCCACAGTCAGAACGCTCGCCATTGCTGATTTGTACTCTTTCAGAACGATTACTAAGATAAGATTCAAACCACTTCACAGCCATATTTGAGAGGTGAAGTGATTTGAGCCTATTCAATAGTAAATTATGGTTAACTGTATCAAACGCCTTAGAAAAGTCAAATAGTACAACAACCGTTATTTCCCTTCTATTAATTGCCAGTTTGAGGTCAGAAGTTACTTTGAGTGTAGCTGTAAGAGTGCTATGCCTGGCACGAAACCCAGATTGCATTGGGTCCATTAAATTGTTAGTTTCAATATGTGCAGTAAGTTGCTGATGGACAATGCGTTCAAAAGGTTTCGACAAGGCACAGAGGATGGATATCGGGCGGAAATCTTTGGGAGAGGTAGGGTTAGATATTTTAGGAATAGGGCGAATAATCGCCTCTTTCCAGGTATCGGGAAATATTCCCACCTGTAGAGATGCATTATAGATATGCAAGAGAATAGGACAAATGACTGGTAAAGCTAAGCGAATCATTTTGATTGAGATACCATCAGAACCTAGAGCATTTGATTTTACATCTAAGAGTTTTTTCATTAGGGTTTCTTGCGATATGTCAGAAAAGAATAATTTTGTATCATCAAAGGTAGCGGGAACTGCGAACAAGAAAGGAGTGCTGTTTACAAGGAGTCCGGATTTTGTGGTGAAGGCTGTTAAAAGATCAGCGGGGGAAAAATTGTTATCGGGAGCCAAGTGTTTTGGAGGAATAAGTCCAAGTCGTCTCAAGAGAAACCAGATGTTTTCATTTTTATTCCTGTTTTTAATGGAATTGTAATTGTATTGGTTGTAGGATTCCCTGATTTTGGTTTGAACCAAGTTTCTCAACTTACGAAATTCAGCTTGAATAAAACTACTGTTAGTTCTTTTAGCCAATCTACGTTTTTTCTCTCTTTCTTTCATCAAGTCTTTGATGTAAGATGTAATCCAAGGAGTGGACTTCTTTTTTGCTTTAAGGGTATGAAGAGGCGCAAATTTATCAAAAGCTAAGGTTAAAAATTCAGTTAGACAAACAACCTTTCTATTTATATCTTTTTCAATATAAATTCTTTTCCAATCATAAGTGGTGAGGTGCTCAAGAAATTCAGGTTCATTTATATTTGTGAGATTACGTATAGATAGTGGAGATATACTAGAGGAGGGATCAAGGGAGAACTGGTATTGAATGCTGATAAGGTCGTGGTTCGAGAGGAATGAGATTGAGTGTTGTGTAGAAGAGATTACCTTGTCTAGATCATCAACAATCATCATGTCAATCCATGTACTGGAATGATCGGTGTGGTGCGTGGTATTATGGGGAACTATAGATAATCCGGCAGAGAACACTACTGATTTTAAATAGTTAGTTAAATTGTTGGTGGCATTAAGATTAGTATTTAGGTCACCAGTAAGTACAATGTTATTATAATTAGGTATGAGGTCAAAAATGTCAGTCTCAAATTCCCTACAGTAGGAAGCATTAGGAGGTTTGTAAATCACACCCATTAATATGCTCTCACGAGACGAAGATACCTTGATAAAAAGGTATTCAGCAATAGGGTAATTGGCACAAGGACTCATTCCCACCTGTATGCCCCTTAAGCTGTTATGAACGTAAAGACAGACCCCACCCCCTCTTCTCTCATCTCTATCTCTGCGGAAAAGTGTGTAGTTATCAAGTGCTATGAGGCTAGATGGAATGTTAGGAGTAAGCCAGGTCTCAGACACGGCTATGATATGATAGGAACAGGACATAAAATGATGTTTGAATACGAGGTAATGGGCAGGTAACGACTGAGCATTAACGTGACAAATATTCAAGGTTTCCATTTGGACAGAGAAGAGTAAAGTTCAAGTATAGTTAAATAAAGAAGTGTCTAAAATACATTAACCAACAAAATCCAGTTCACATGATTACAATTGAAAACAGGGAAAAAGGCACATATAAAGGTAAAAATTAAAATTAAAAAAGCAATGAGCATTATAAAGTTAAACTGACAATTATTCAAAATATTCATTGAAAATGTAAAATGGTTAGTTTTACGTTGCAAATTACTTGATGGAACACTAGCGTATAGAGAAAAATAGTAGAAATAGAAATAACATGATCAATAGCCAACAGAGCCCAAATTAAGTAATTACGAGTAGGGTTAGATAGAGTCCAAAAGTTTCTGAAGTGACAGTATAGATATAAATCTAAAAGAAACTTCAGTGGTACTGAAGCATGAAAATTTAAGTATACAGTAGAAGTACAAATCTCCGAATTAGGCCGGGAAACAGTCAAACGTGCTGTCGATACAATGATAGATCTTTCAAATGAAAAATGAAACTCCATATAGTCATGATTACTTTGACTTAACAGGTGTTTTTGCAGAACAAAATAAATCCAATTAGTACAGTTAGAATAACTGAGAAACTTTTGTGTTATCAAATAAAAATTTTCAAATGAAAAAATTATTATGTATGCTAGATGCGTTGAAAATAGGTGTAATTGACAAGTTATATTATATTTACCGACATATAAATATAGGATGATACTAATAGGCAGTAGTTGCTATTTAAGTCCCTCAACGGCTTGCAGGTTAGCCAGGTAAATTCGTGGAGATCCATCCTCTCTGCGACAAAAAATTTTTCCTCCAGCAATCCACAGATATTTGACTATTTTGTCTCTTCTGAGACCCAGGGCAATGGCGTAGATCTTCCTATTCAAAGGTGACAGGGCCTCACGTAGATAAACAGGGTGTTTATCATTGCTTGACCACCCGAAGTTTTCAGTGGTGAAGTCTCTAAAAACCTTACGTCTCTCAATGAATTTATCTCGCAGTTGTTGATTGTTGAGCTTCGCGACAATGATGGGCGGATTGGAGGATTTTGTAAGTGCAGGTGCCTTTATGATTCTGTACATTTTGACCACATCTTCCCTCTTAAAGGGAACGTCAAGAGCCCTAGCTATTGAATCCATGTTTGCAAAAAGGTCTTCATTGGGTTTCATAGGGAAATTATGAATTTCCAAAGTCGTTTGGAGGGCCGCTTGCTCACTTACGTTGAGCGCATGCTCAAGAGTAGCCACTTTTGATTTCAGATCATTGGCATCCTTTTTTATTTTTGTAATGTCTTCCTTTCCCATTTCTGAGCCAGCTTCGAGTGAAGAGATTCGGTTCGAGTTCTCAGCAATGTCTGCTTTGATCGTTTGAATCGAAGTTAAAAGATCGTTATTAAATGCTTGCTGCTTGTTTTCAAATTCTATGATCCTGGAAAGGATCTCCTGAGATTGCGCAAGCGCATCCTTTTGTCCTTCCAAGACAGCATGTTTGATCATGGCAGCGAGATCAGGCAGGTTGGTGGTAGCCGGTGCTGCTGAGGGGGCAAGAGCGTGAGGGGAAGACGTACCGCCTGTGTTGCGAATACTAGATGCAGGTCCATCTACTGCCGTAGAGATGTCACTGGTGTTCTGTCCTTTGTATTTCATGCAGAAGAAATCTGTTTGACCTTTTTTAAGTTTATCAAAATTTTGTTTGGAAATGTTGAAATTCGCACAGGCCAGATGCGTTAAAACACCACACTTTACACACACACACAAGCACCTCAGGTCCTCCTCTGGAAATCACTTCCTTGCACTCTGGACACGCACCCATTGCACCAATTGATCAATGACAGTTATTGAATAATCCAGAACAACAAGAAACCGGCAGTTTTTAAAAAACCAACTTGCTCAGATGCACCAGGAACACACAAAGAGACAACTTGCAAATCTTTAATAAAAAAAGAGCAAGAAAAACAGGCGAAAACTCAATACTCCGGAGAGCTGCAAATCAACACGTCCACTCCGCCCACCGTTACCATTACGTATGTGTATTTCGGACCAGTGATTACATTGTATTACAGTGAAAAACTACTGTTTACAAAACATAGTAGAAATTGTAGATTTAGTGGAACTAAAAAAAGTGTCACATGCGAAATTTCCGATATACCCCTAAAATCTGATTTTATGGTAAAGAACGTATTTTATTGCGGTAAAAATTCAAAGACCTATAACTGAAAATATTTCGAAGTCTTTCATTTTTTCTCGAATTTTTCAACTTCAAAAACAATTCAATGACATTTTTTGAGATAAATTAATGTTTTGTTAACAATATATTGCAAGTGTGAACAATTACGCGTGTAATGAGCTTTTTTTATTATACTTGATTGGAATTTGACTGAGTTATTGAATTTGAAGCTAATTTAGCAGCTGCATTCCCGACTACAGCGAAAGTTGATGTGAAATGTTTGCTCTTTTGTTAAAGCAGTACTCGAAATAATTCTAATACTGAAAAATATAAAATCGTATAAAAACGCTACAAATAGTGTTCGATAACTTAGTCAAATTTCAAAAAAAAATTTGTTACACGCGGATTTGAACGCATTTTCAATATATAAGCAGCAAAAAATTATCGAATTAAAAAAATGGGAAATTGAATAAAAAATGATAGAGTTATGAATTATCATATACCTCCACTTACCCAAAATCTGTCTTGAAAGTCTCGCCCCCGGCCGCGAGCAAGACTTCATTTTTTGTCTTCAAGTAAAAATTGTTCGTCTTCAAGCTGAACTCAAGGGCACCGACCACAAGTAATACAAGAATCTGAATTTCATTTTTATGTGATATTAAGTAAGTCAATTAATTTCAACCAAAATTGATCTTAAATACCATGTCTCTGTCTGGAATAGGTAGTAATACAAAGAAAAACTGATAGGTATGTTAAATTTCGAATAATTTCCAGTCGTGCGATCTGAAATTCATTTGCGCTAGCAGAAATGTGTACGCGAACTGTGATGCGCGAACTCTTAGAAGAAATGTCGATTGAAGCGTGGATCTCTGTAATTTGGATAGTGTATATTTGAGTCGTTTGTAAAACGTTTTCACTTAATGACAAACAACTATTTTAAAAATTGTTGATATCCAGAAATTATGAAAAGCCAGTGTTAATCGATGCCTGCTTAAATCTATGTATTGGACATGTGCGACGTTTGTGAAAAGTTTCTCATGAGTTGAAGCTGAGACAAATTCGAAGGAATACATTGTCATGGAGGTGAAGAAAAGTTTAAGTTCTTACGCGAAATACATGGCCTTACTTTATTTTGATAATTTTAATCGTATTTTATAAGTAGGATATGTTATAATCTCCAGAAATATTGAGTGAAGGTTTGACGGGATGTCAATCATATTTGTGTCTTAAATTAACCTAAAAATTTCATTTTGACTTTCAAGCAAGCGAGTAACTGGAAGTCATATTTCAATCATCAGTTGACTTTCAACCGGCGAATGATCCTTTTGGTTATATCTGAAAGTAAACCTACTTTTTTTACTGATATTCAGATTCGTGTATTACTGCGTGAAGGCTCCCAAGACCTCCGAGGGTCATCACTGATTCGCTTTAAATTTCACACAATGTTTATATTATTTATCTTCATGATATTTATTTTTTATTTATCAATAATTTTGTTAAAATGCAATAATTATGTTCTTAGAATGGCAAATCTAAGAATGTTATCCATTTTTTCCTATCGCCAGCAGTTCACTAGATACTTGTAGAAAATCACAGTCTTAATCTTTTCACTGAAAATTGTATATGCCTGCAGTTCTTAAGACCGACAGGTGTCATTTTTTTTAGAATCAGTTATTACAAAATTAGAAGTTTTATCGGTTGTAAAGATGTCAGCTGGTTAGTCGCTGCCTAGCTACCTGATCCCTGGAAATGGCAGGCCCTGACGGTGGGGTCCATAGTTTGTAGAGTTGGGAGTATAATGGACAATAAAATCAACAAACGAAAACTTTCGTGATTTTGAGCCTAGTGAATATCAAAGTCATACATTGGTAATATAATTTTCTTTACAAAAAATTCTGTTTATTTCTCAAGACTTAAATTTCTCGTCTTGAGACAAATCCACCTTCATTGTTCTTAAGAATTACAATTAAACTTCTTGTCTTAAGACAAGCCCACCTCGACTTATCTTCAAAAACCGTCGTAAACATTAGTCATAATCTCAAGAATTACATCTTCAACTCCTAACTCTCGCCTCCCCGGTAAGAAGAGAAGAATTCAAAAAAATTAATATTTTCATATTCAAACGAAAGAGTGAGCATTATTCAATTTTTTTGAATATGCTAATTTTCCATCGGGAGAAGTGCCCAACGAAAGAATAGGTTTATCTCCGAAACCAATTCTTTTCTATTTCCTTAACGAACGCCACTTGTGTTGTGTTCCCTACAGGCGAACATATTTTCCATTTTTTCAATTCCTCTCAATGCAAGCAGTAGACACACCTCTCATGGTTATTTTTAATTCCATACTTACATGCTGTATTTTGGATTAATTTAATTCTTTCTAATCCGTCCACAAAAGGCGTGCACTTACATGATTTCTATTCCTCCGTGTGCAACATAAGTTTGAAAATTTCAATTTTTTTTATGGTTATTTTTAATTTCATACTTACATGCTTTATTTTCGATTATTTTAATTTCTTCTGATTGCAAGTTGGCTACTAAGCATCTCCTCTCCTTCCCTAAACCCTAACAACGGTTTCAGATGTTTAGCAGTCAAGATGCAAAAATTTAACCCAAACCAAAAATCCAAATTCAAACCAAAAAAAAAGGTAGGCAGGAAATTTCAAAAATTTGATTTCGACTATGCTGGATAGATCGTTTTTTGGCTACGTATACTTTTTTTGTGGTTGTGTAATCCATGCACGTACATTAAAAAATAATTTTAATATAATTTAAATGTGTTCCAAGACAGATTGCATATGAAATCGGTCAAAATATGTTTCTGATAAACAGATTAATAAAAAAAATGTTCACATAATTTACCCAAATTCTTTTTTTTTCACCTGTAATTTATAAATGTAATACAATATTTATTCATTAAAAAAAAGAATTTATTTCAATTAACAGTTGCGCCTTAAAAGTGACATTATTTTATTCCTTTCTATTCTTTTTTTTACATTTCTCCACTCTTTAATTCCTCCCAATACGCTTCCATTACATTTTTCTAAGTCGATTAAAAGGAATAGGTTTTGCTTTTTTTGTCTACTCGATGGTGGAACTTTCGATGGAGGAAAATTCACGTATTAATGAGAATTGAGATTCTGAATCTTTTTGAATTCTTTTCTTCTTACCGGGTCTGGCTGCCAGCCAGACATAGCCGTCTAGGAGACGAACTCAGGATAAGCGAAGACGAACTCAAGACGAAATATTTTTAGTCATGTATGCGCGCAGAAAAAAGAAATGTAATATTCACTTATCAAGAAATGTAAAGTGTTTCTTGTAACCGTGACAGTAAAACCTGCTCTCAATGAGTGGGTGAAAATGTGAGAATCACTTAGCATTTCGAAAACGTCACAGTGAAATTAAGGTGAATTTGACAGTAAGCCTTCAGTAAAATAAACCACTATTCCCTACTATCAAATACTGTAAGACATGTAAAATCCACTGAACCGAGATGACAATAGTGGTGCAGTAGACATTATAGAAGGATGAATTAATGGCGTAATCGGCAATGGATGGATTGCATCACCTAAAAACATTTTTTTTATATTCCTGTGACGGTTGTCACATTACTCCATATATCAGCTGTGGGACTCCGATGCTGTTTCGAAGTCGAAAGTCGAACGAACCTCTCATTATATCTCCAGCTGCAGTGGGACTCCGATGCTGTTTCGAAGTCGAAAGTCGAACGAACCTCTCTTTCTATCTCCACACGTTAGAAAAAGAGGTCCGTTCGCTTTTCGACTTTCGACACGGTATCGGACTCCCACTGCTGGTATTCCCTCAACGTTCACGGGTGTTCCTATTTCTACAAGTGTCATGTGTCTACCTTATATACAAAAGATGTGGGGTTTCCCTCTAATTCTACAAGTGTTGCTTTGAGATTTCCTGTGCTGTTTCAAGTGACAGAGATCCAAAATAGTGGAAGAAGATATCAGTGATCTACCTCACTGACCTCTACGTGGAAATCTGCGCCAGCAGATAATCAAGCAGTAGCTTGAATCACCTACTTTGTATCAATTCAAATTTCCCGCGCTTAAACTCATTAACTTGCAAATCAATGTGAGATTGGACAACAAGACGCATGAGAATTCGAAAGAAAGTTTTCAAAACGTCTCTCTTTCTATCGTGTGAGTTGAACAGAGAGGGTCCGATGGTGTTCGAACAACAACTCATACTTATCGTTTCGAAATTGAGAGGTCTGATCCAAATAGTGGAAGAAGATATCGGTAATCTACCTTACTAGCATCTACGTGGTACTTAGTCCAGTCATCTGGTCGGAAAAATGATGCAAATCCGGTAATTTTTAGAGGAGTCATTTTTTTCTCTTAAATGCTTCATTTGCGGGTGCATAATAAGGGATCAGGTTCTGTGAACTGAATTTTGTCCCGGAACACGGAAATTTTGTTGGTAAAAGGTGCAAAATATCGCATGACAGTGGATTGGTGCTTTACTGGGATAAAAATGTTCTTACCAAAATTAAAGTATGTACAATTGTGCGTGAAATTAAAAAAAAGGTGTTCTACCACCAATAGTCTAGAAGTTACGGTCTTTCGAAGAACCCCGATTTTTAAAAATTTTTTGCCAAAAATCACATTTTTTTTGGTTTCTCTGTAGCTCGGATCCTGATCGCCAGATCCAAAAATGGCCAACAGATGAATCAAAGTAAACGTAAATACCTGTAATTTCAAAGAAAGAACATTGTCCTAATTACAATAGATCGCGAGTTCGCATCTGCTGAAGGTGACCCATTTCGACCTGAATTTACAGGTAAATGCCCAGAGTTCAGTTTTTTGTAAATAGCTCGTTTCTGGGTTGTCACAAAAGAAAGTTCCTACAGAATGAATAAAAGAGGACTAAATTCTGCGTAAGTTGAAAAAAAATAATCTGTCAATAATCTGCTCGGTGGGTTCCTGTCACCACTACGCAGCGCGTCCTCGGGTTGCGGATAGAGGAACGGCCCGTTAGGCTGAATAGCCCCTCAGGTTAGCTGCGAATACAAGAATAAGCAGCCGCGGACAGCCGATAGGAACCAGTCGTGGGTGTGGTGAGCCCAGCCTAAGATGTTTGCCCAGCACTGGTAGAAAACACGATGACCATGGCTTGGAAAGACCCACCCATTCACGTTCATACGCAATGGGCGGGTCCTGGCAGGCTGAGGTGCAGCGTGTAGCCACCTAGAAACACAACCCGAACAAAAACTAAAAATCTTGTAAGGGAAAAATCCTGCTGCCCATTGGACACCGCAGCGATGACACTGCCCGCAAGGGATGTGTGGAATGATTCGCCTGTATAGGGCCAAAGGGGTATTGATGCCAGTAGGCGCGGTGCCTTAAAGGGGGCGTTAGGATACGATGATGAAACTGTAATGTGTCTGACGACAAGTTGACATGGTCCTTGTCAGAGTCGGAAAGCTCCCATACTTAGACCTAGGGAGGTATGGGGGTTATCACTCCTGGGACAGTGGACTCACCTACGGTCGGAATTAGAGATGGGGAGTGACCGTCAGATTACCGATTTCCGGTAATTTGAC
>CAKNXH010001950.1:351339-378794 GCA_932178445.1 Andricus quercusramuli
AAAAAATTGTTCCGTTTTTGTTTTCATCTTACATTATTCATTAAACAACATTCCAATAACTATTTATAAGATGATTTCCACTTTTTCCAAAATGTCCGGTCAGACAGTCAGATAACGGGAAATCGGTCAGATGACCGAAGCGGTCGGCGTCATTTGACGTCACTCCCCATCTCTAGTCGGAATAGGATCCTAACGTGCGGATTATCTTGAAACTACCACGGCTAACTTGCAAAAACAAAAAACTACAGTTAAAGATCTAAGGGTGGGAACTCTAAACGCGCGTAGTCCAAATACTGGCGGATTTAGCGAACTCATTGGGATAGCAAATAAATACAAAACTGACTTAATAGCACTTCGAGAAACCTGCTGGCCGGGCGATTTCGCGTCAATTTCTAAGGATAAATATACTTTTCACTATGGGGGAGCTAGGGGGCGCACACTGGGGACCGGTTTTCTTATTAATAATCGAATCTCGCAAGCGGTTATCGACATGCAATTCATTAGCGATCGGTTATCATACATTGTACTGAAGGGTATTTTCAACAAACAGGTATTAATCAATGTGCACTGCCCCACCGAGGACAAAGAAGAAGACACTAAAGATCTCTTTTACGAAGCAATCGAGCAGGTTTTTGATAAGTTCTCAACTTTTGACTCAAAAATAGTATTGGGAGATTTCAACGCGAAAATTGGAAAAGAACCGATGTATAGGCCTACAATAGGATCAAAAAGTTTGCATGACGTCAGTAACGACAATGGAACTAGAGTAATAAACTTTGCAGCTTCAAAGAACCTCGTTGTCAAAAGCACATATTACAAGCATAAAAATATACATGAGGCCACCTGGAGATCACCAGATGGTAACACTCACAATCAGATTGATCACGTTCTAATTGACAGAAGACGTCATACAAACATTCTCGATATAAGATCGTATAGGGGAGCGGATTTAAATTCGGACCATTTCCTCGTGATAGCAAAAATAAGATCTAGGCTAGCGATAACTAAGAAAACAAGCCGCACAGAGCCAACAGTTCGTTTCAATATAGATAAGTTCAAAACAGCAACAGAAACATTAAATTATCAAGTTGAGATTTCTAACTGCTTTGACGCTCTCCAAGAACAGAGAGACGATAACAATAATTGCGAGGAGGATCCGGAAACCCTGTGGAGCAATATAAAAAAGGCGGTAAAGACAGCCGCGAAACTTACGATAGGTTTAAAGAAAGTAACAAAAAGCAAACCATGGTTTGACGAAGAGTGCAAACTCGGGTTTGAAAAACGTCGGAAGGCCCGACTAATTGGTTTACAAAATAAGTGCGATCAAACACATAAGAAATATTTCGAGATTAGTAAAAGTACAAATAGGCTCTATGGATCCAAGAAAAGGGAGTGGGAAAAGATTAAAATACTAGCAATAGAAACGTATAATAAACAGAATAACCCGCGCGAGATGTACAGGGGAATCAATTTTATAAGGAAAGGCTTTTAAAGTAGAACGGAAGTAATGAGGGACGAAAATGGCAATCTAGTAGCCGGTGCGACAGAGAGACTGAATTTATGAAAAGACTATTTCGATAAACTATTAAATGTACGCGAAGCCCCCGTTGAAGGTAATCTCGGCGAAATCCACACTACTGATCTCTTAATTGATGACCCTGCTGATATAGAAATAAAAATGGCTATAAAGAAATTGAAAAATAACAAAGCCGCGGGCATCGACGACCTACCGTCAGAACTGATAAAAAATGGAGGCCCTTGCCTCACAAGACAAATTATTAAATTAATACGCGCAGTTTGGAAAACAGAACGCATGCTGGAAGAATGGAATACCTCTATCGTTATTCCCATCTTTAAAAAAGGCGATAAAACTGACTGTAACAATTATCGGGGAATTTCACTTGTATCTTCGTGCTACAAGATCCTGTCTAATGTAATCCTAAGTAGACTGACTCCTTTTGTTGAGGAAATTATTGGGGATTACCAGTGTGGATTACGCCGAAGCCGATCTACAAGCGATCAAATGTTTACAATTAGGCAACTGCTAGAAAAAAAATGGGAATTTAAAGAAGTAGTGCATCAGCTATTTATCGATTTTAAAAAAGCTTACGACTCTATTGTACGCGCACGAATGTACTGGATCCTAGAGTTCTTGTGTGTACCAAGAAAATTGGTTAGACTTATCGAAATTTGCTTAAGCGGCAGTAGGGGTAGAATACGCGTAAACGGTAGTTTATCTGAAGAGTTCTCGATCCGCGATGGCCTGAAACAGGGCGATGCACTTTCGTGCGTCCTTTTTAACTTGATTTTAGAATACGTGGTTAGGCAAGTTCAGACGAATCCGACCGGTGCTACCCTCAATGGGATAGTACAAATTCTTGGATATGCGGATGATCTCGACTTACTCGGGGATGATAAAGAAATGGTAGCTAAAAATGCAGAAATCTTGATCACAAAAGCCAAAGATATTGGCTTGGAAGTTAGCGAATCGAAGACAAAATACATGACCGTCGCCAGATCCGAACAAAGTAATCAAGACGGGGATCTAATGGCCGGAAATATGGAATTCGAAAGGGTTAGCGAGTTTAAATACCTCGGGTCTATTATAACTAGCGAAAATAAGATTGAAACGGAAATCAACGCGCGGCTGCACGCTGGCAATGGGTGCTATTATGCAGCAAACACACTATTAAAATCGCGATTGCTATCTAGAAACATCAAAGTAAGAATCTACAAAACGATAATAATGCCTGTCGTCATGTAAGGGTGCGAAACGTGGGCGCTGACGAAAGGAGAGGAGAATAGGTTTAGAGTTTTTGAGAATAAAGTACTTAGAAAAATCTATGGTCCAAAAAGGGACGAAGAGACCGGCGAATGGAGAAAACTGCATAATGATGAGCATAATGATGATCTCTACGGGTCAGCAAATATTAATAGAGTAATGAAAGCGCGTAAACTAAGATGGGCGGGGCATGTAGCAAGAATGGGAAATGAAAGAACAGTGGCGCAAGTTTTAAGAGGGAGACCGATTGGTAAGAGACCCTTAGGCAGACCGAGAAACAGATGGGAGAAAAATGTAAGGGATGATTTAAAAGAACTAGGACATGATTACTTAAACTGGTTGGAGGATGCACAGGATAGAGATGTGTGGTGGTCTCGTGTTGGTGAGGCAATGAACTTTCGAGTTCGAACTGCTAATCTATAATAATAATAATAATAATAATAATATAATCAAGCCAATAATAGTCAACCAATTTTTATTAATAAATAAATAATTGTTTAGATAAGTAAATTTCTATCACCATCAAATGTTCATTTTTTGGAATTTTTCACTCTAATTTCTATTTTTGACGCTTATTATAGATCAAAAATGAATATTCAATCATTTTGAATCAATAAATAAATAATTGTGTAAATAAATAAATTTCCATCAACCATCAACTGTTCATTTTTTGGCATTTTTCACTTAAATTTCTATTGAGGACGCTTATTATAGATCAAAAATGAATATTTAATCATTTTTCATCAATAAATAAATAATTGTTTAGATAAATACATTTTCATCACCCATAGAATGTGCAGTTCTTCGCATTTTTTACTGCAATTCCCGTTAGGGGGGTTTATTATAATTAGCATAATACCAATTCACTAGTAGAAATACTTGTGTTACATTTTTAATGCATTATTGATAATAATTTCTCGTTTTTATAAGTTCTCTTAATGCTGTTCAAAATCTGACTACGTAATTTTGATCTATAATAAGCGTCCCCAATAGAAATTTGAGTGAAAATGCCAAAAAATGAACAGTTGATGGATGATGAAAATGTATTTATTTGAACAATGATTTAATAATTAGAAGTGGTTGAATATTATTGACTTGATAATCAAATAATTATTTGATCACTATTACTCGACTTAAAAACTTATATGTTAAGAAAATGATCATATTTTTATTCCGCGGAGCGATTTGGTCACCTAACTGATTAAGGGTACACTTTGCAAGGTCATTATTCGTGACCTATTAGGGGTAGGAGAAGTTTTTTTTAAGTTGAACAGAATTGAGTCCTTTTTCATTTATCTCCTTAGAATTTTCTCGTGTGAAATCCATGAAACGAGTGATTTCCAAAAAACACGACTTTCGTGTTTTCGTTTAAAAAATCACAAAAAACAGGTATACTTGGGAAGTTCATTACTTGTGACCTGTTAGGGGTACGAACACCTTTTTTCAACTTACGCAGGATTTAGTCCTCTTGTATTCATCCTCTAGGAACTTTCTTTTGTGACAGCCTAGAAACGAGCTATTTACAAAAAACTGAACTCTGGGCATTTACTTGTAAATTCAGGTCGAAATGGGTCACCTGCGGCAGGTGCTAACTCGCGATCTATTGTCGTTAGGACAATTTTTTTTTGAAATTACAGGTATTTACGTTTACTTTGATTCATCTGTTGGCCATTTTTGGATCTGGCGATTAGGATCCGAGCTACAGAGAAACAAAAAAAAAAAATGTGAATTTTGGCAAAAAATTGAAAAAAATCGACGTTCTTCGAAAGACCGTAACTTCTAGACCAGGCCTGCCCAAGCTGGGGAAAACTGCTTATTTGCCAGATGGGAATTTAACACCACCACCGACCTCTACTCATTCAACTTCACGAGAGCGACCAGCCCGCAAGCCTCTTGACCTGAGAAGAGGGACGGACGTGGTGGTGGAACTCGAACATGTGGTGAATGAGCAGTTTTCCCCAGCTTGGGCAGGCCTGTTCTAGACTATTGGTGGTAGAACACCTTTTTTTTTAGTTTCACGCAGAGTTTTACCTATTTTAATTTTGGAAAGTACATTTTTATCCCTAAAATGCACAGAAAAGCACCAATCCACTGTCATGTGATATTTTGCACCTTTTAACAACAAAATTTTCGTGTTCCGGGACAAAATTCAGTTCACAGAACCTGACTGCTCGCAAGTTTGAGCGCGCCTAGGGCGCGCGACTGTTGGATCTCGCGCTTCGCGCTCGATTATGTATACACCTCGCGCTACGCGCTCGGACGTATTTACATCGCGCTTTACGCTCGGTTTCTCTAGATTTTTGAACTTCGTGTTCGACTTTGATGGAAAAAAAGGTTATTTGCAAATATTATAAAATTATCAAAACCTCTACATGTGAAGTGATTGTTAAATTTGTTTTTATTTCAGAATGAAATGGAAATTTATTTACTCAAGGTTCTATCGACCTTAAAGAACACATTCTCATACAGACACTCGCGCTTCGCGCTCGATATGTGATTTGGAAATAATTTGAACCTTGCGTTCCACGCTTGGTTCTGTGCACCGTATGATAGAAATAAAAAAGAGACGAATAAAACAAAAATTACGCATCCTATCAGAACATGATTTATAACAAATTTGTACCTCTTCTTGGGATGAACAAATTTGGTCTCTATCATTTTTCTCGTAGCTTGTGTTATTCGTCTAAAAATTTAATTTTACTATTTCCAATGCTGTCTTTGACAAATAAAACAAAAACTACGCATCATATCAAAAAGTGAATAATAACAAATTTGGAGATCTTTTTTGGGTGCATAATTTTGTTCCATTCATCTTTGGTCGTATCTTGCATAGTTTGACAGCAAAATGAAATTATTGATTTTTCATTATTTTTTTGTGTGATCAAAATTTGGATTTTTGATTTTTCAAAAAATTCAAAAAGTTGTTACGAAAATATTGTAGGGTGTTCAAAAAGAAAAATTTTTCTCTTGACTTTTTTTCATATCGTGCGTTTTTCGGCATAAAATGTTCATTTACGTTTGTTTTTTGTAATTTTGAAAATGCTATAACTCCGGTAATTTTATTTTTATCCGAAAAAATCATTGAGATAAATTGTTTGAGTTTTGGAGTACTATGAATAACTGTACATAGAATTTTCGAATTTTGAAAAAAAATGGTCTCAAAAATTTTCAAAATGCGCTCAGTTTTTGAATTTTGATCAAAATTAGCTGTTTAACGAACTTGTTCTTTATTTTTAGGCCCTAAAGAAGTGAGCCAAAGTACAACCCAATCTGATTATTTTTTCGAAAGTTATCGTACCTACAGACAGATAGACAGACTACAGACAAACAGACACCTTGGTAAAAACCTTCTTTTCTAGCTCAGGGGGTCTCAAAACGTGAAGATTTGATGAAAACCGACCAAGTCAAATTTTACATAAAACCAATACCTTCTCATTAGAATGAGAATGTAAAAATGACTCCTCCAAAAATTACCGGATAAAAGTACCAGATGACTGAACTAACTCTGCGCATGTGTAATCTAATACTGTATCTCTGATCAACCTACATTTTATAAATTTGAATTTCGCGCGTTCAAACCCTAGGGCTATTTTGAAGGAATTAATACATAAAAAAACAACTCAATTTAAACAAGAAAGGTGAGGTTTAGTGCATGTCCGCCATCTTGGAAAGTAACTAACTCGGGTTTTAATTTATATATTGGAAACTCAAGAATTATGTGTGTTCGTTATTTAATGACGGACTGGCGTGGGGTAGCGAAGGAATCACGATTGGTCATGTCGAAGTCGACGAATGTGAAACAAGACCGTTTATCACCATTCTTACAAAAAACTTCTAGATACCTTTTGTCGAATCAATCCAATAAATGAGTCCCTGCGCCTATCCAGTAAGGCACTCCTTTTGCACCCAAAAAAAGGTTCTGGGTTTTTGTAGAAAATTGGCACAGATGTAACCTCCGGAAGCTACGACCACGATCGTTCACCGAACGAGCGATCCCGACGCAACTGGAGGTGATACGTCGTCCGACTCGTCACTCCCCACAACACCAAGAGTTGAACAAGTCGGGAAATCACTAAACAAAGCACTCAAAACACTGAAGGTGACGTTAACGTTAATTTAAGGACTTCACTGCCCGAACCGTCCATAAGAAACACTGGACTTTCAACAGTTGCACAACCCGACAACCGGACACACTCGCCTACAACTTGACGAAAGCAGAAAAGCCAGAAAAAAGGGGGTACAAGTCTCAACAGGGGAGCTTCACAGCACCACCCGACTCCTCACTCCCACCAAAGGGAGCGCGCCTGAAACTCAAAGAAAAGAGAGAGAGACCCTCAAGGAGAGAGAGCACTGGGCGAAAACCATTTGACTAACAATAAAACCTTGAAGGTCACTCAAACAAGAATAACAACATCAAATAAATTATTAATATCCCGCCCGCCTCGTTCGCTGAACGAAACAAATTCCTATCATGAAGGTCAAGAGTTGAGTGCCGCCCGCCATGACGCGCACGACTGGCAACCAGCACCATTTGACGATCTAGTGATTGAAGGTCCTAAAAAAAAAGGTTTAATAGTGACAGATCACACGAGTCCATCCTGTCCGAAACTAACAATCCTTACTCGTCCTTAACGGCCATGTCTCACGTCGGCGTAGAGAAGAGATGATAATCAACACGACGTCTCCAAGTTAAGGATTACGCCTCGGCACAGTTAATTTTTCTGGAATGTCTTGCACCTGTGGAGTAAATGATTAGTAAGTGGAGTATCTGAACCAACTTGAGCCTTCCCGAGATCCTGCATCAGGAACTTCGCGACGATAGTGATGAGACTCAGCCAGTCAACTGGATCAAGGAGCCAGGAAATATCAGCCAGAACCTTTCTCTTGGTGATCGGGCGTTCACTCTCGATTACTGGTGTTCCCAATCGGAATTCGTCAGATACAGGATTCCAGGCGGCTCCGGAAGCGTCAACTGGGCCGCCGGTCTCGAACTGTGGCCACCCTTTTATGTAGTATGTCGCACGCAGGGATTCTATTCAATAGAGGAGAGGAGTTAGAGGCCTACTTCTTATGGTGCATGTCTCCATATTCCAACAGCTGAATCAGTTGATCTCCAAGTTTAATGGCAGAAACCTTATCACTCACGCCTGATAATATATTATCAACATAAATAGTTTTCTGAACCGAATGACCAGATATAGAGCGCCTGACGTTACGTAGGTTAGTGTCCGAAGCTGACAGTGACTATCTTTGCCCGCTATTGGTTTCCTCTAAACGATACATTGAAGATCGACATCTCTTCCCTCAATATCTCAATATATTAATTCAACATTAGCAAAGAAACCAGTTCAAGGAAATCCCCATCACATCATGATGGCAGCAAGGGTTTTGCGGTTCCGGACCTGGGTAAACACAAATTATTCAAGAAAAGATCCTGAGGAAGACCTTCATGATGCATTGAAGACAATGCGAAGTAAAAGACGACCATCTGTATTTCGCCAAACTGCATGAATCGGGATGTAGTAAGTGGGCCTGAAACTCGTAAGTCTTTCTGTGGGAGGAATAAGACGCATGTGCCCCAACCTGTCATAATCAGACACAACGCGCATACTGCTCATCAGCAAAGGTGTCCTTCTTCAATCGTTGACATACAGAAACGCGTATCTGTTGAACTCCTTGCAGAGACTATCCTGAGGTGTAAACAGCTTGGGTAAAGTCGAACTGATACTCGGTGAATATAGTTTCCTGGCAAAGGCATCTTTTCCTACATGCTCGAAAGATGGGATCTGCGTATCTAGAAATAAGCTCAAGAAATGAATCTGCCTGCGGAGCAATCCAGGAATGATTCTTTGACGCTCAGCCAAGAACATAGTATTCTTGATACTTGTCATCAAGGTTGCCAACGATAACTGGCCCTTCCAGAGGTCCATGACTCTCATGATGACATATGTCCATGAATTTTCATCAACTTTGTGATGTTTGTAGACCTGCAAACAATCTTACTGACAAAAGAGAGTCCCAGGAAGGGATTCCATTTGACGAACATCGAACAATAGAAAATAAAGGGGCAAGGAAGAGAGTAATGAAGCTCGCATGCGATGCGGAGACCCGGGGAACCAAATTCGAAGTTGGTTTGTAAGACTATAATCAAGAATTGTGCGAAGTTAAATAACAGAAAACAACTTGATAAAATACACAATCTGTCATGGGAAGTAAGTTAGTCATGCCTGAGAGCCTGTCTTCACGCTCCCGAGGCGTTTGCAATGTTGTAAACCACCATACTGTCAGTAAGTAAGTCTGTTCTGCCTGAGCCTGTCTCGAGGCGTTTGCAATGTTGCAACAAATCCACAATCAATATATCTGTCATGTCTGAGAGCTGGAGAGCGAAGTTAATAACAAAAAAAACTAAACAAAATACACAATCTGTCATGGAAAGTAAGTTAGTCATGTCTGAGAGCCTGTCTCGAGTCGTTTACAATGTTGCAAACCATCACACCGTCAGTAAGTAAGTTTGTCCTGCCTGCGCCTGTCTCGAGGCGTTTGCAATGTTGCAATAAATCCATAATCAAGATATCTGCCATGTCTGAGAGCCTGAAATCGAAGTTAATAACAGAAAACAACTAAACAAAATACACAATCTGTCATGAAAAGTAAGTTAGTCATGCCTGAAAGCCTGTCTCACGGTGCTTGCAATATTGTAACAAATCCACAATCAATATATGTGTCATGTCTGAGAGCCTGAAAGCAAAGTTAACTAACAGAAAACAACTAGAAAAAAACACAATCTGTCATGGAAAGCAAGTTGGTCTTGCCTGAGAGACTGTCTCACGGTGCTTGGAATATTGCAAAAAATCTACAATCAATATATCTTTCACGCCTGAAAGCAGGTCTCGAGGTTTTTGCAATGTTGCAAACCATCACACCGTCAGTAAGTAAGTTTGTCCTGCCTGAGCCTCTCTCGAGGCGTTTGCAATGTTGCAAACCATCAACCATAAATCTGTCTGTCATGCCTGAGAGTCCGTCTCGAAGCGTTTGCAGTGTTGCAAATAATAGCATAGTCAGTAAGTACGTTTGTCCTGCCTGAGAGCCTGTCTGCAGACGTTCGCATTGTTCCAAACAATCCGCCAGCAATATGGTTGTCATGCCTGAGAGCCTGTCTCGAGACGTTTGCAATGTTGAGAACAATCACATAATCAGAAAGTACGTCTGTCCTGCCTGAGAGCCTGTCTGCAGGCGTTCGCAATGTTGCGAACCATCACACAGTCCTGCCTGAGAGCTTGTCTCGAGGCGTTGCAATGTTGCAACAATCACATAGTCAGTAAGTACGTTTGTCCTGCCTGGGAGCCTGTCTGCAGGCGTTCGCAATGTTGCAAACAATCCATCAGTATTGTGGTTGTCATGCCTGAGAGCCTGTCTCGAGACGTTTGCAATTTTGAGAACAATCACATAATCAGTAAGTACGTTTGTCCTGCCTGAGAGCCTGTCTGCAGGCGTTCGCAATGTTGCAAACAATCCATCAGCATTGTGGTTGTCATGCCTGAGACCTGTCTCGAGACGTTTGCAATGTTGAAAACAATCACATAGTCAGTAAGTGCGTTTGTCCTGCCTGAGAGCCTGTCTGCAGGCGTTCGCAATGTTGCAAACAATTGATCAGAATTGTGGTTGTCATGCCTGAGAGCCTGTCTCGAGACGTTTACAATGTTGAGAACAATCACATAGTCAGTAAGTACGTCTGTCCTGCCTGAGAGGCTGTCTGCAGGCGTTCGCAATGTTGCAAACAATCCATCAGCATTCTGGTTGTCATGCCTGAGAGCCTGTCTCGAGACGTTTGCAATGTTGAGAACAATCACATAGTCAGTAAGTACGTCTGTCCTGCCTGAGAGCCTGTCTGCAGGCGTTCGCAATGTTGCAAACAATCCATCAGCATCCTGGTTGTCATGCCTGAGAGCCTGTCTCGAGACGTTTGCAATGTTGAGAACAATCACATAGTCAGTAGGTGCGTCTGTCCTGCCTGAGAGCCTGTCTGCAGGCGTTTGTCAGTAAGTAAGTTTGTCCTGCCTGAGCCTTTCTCAAGGCGTTTGCGACTGACATTACCCAAACCCCACGGGATCACGAAGATTTGCATATACTATAGGCGCGTCAATCGAAAGGAATAACATAAGAAAAGGCACAAATGAAACCATTGGTTCAGAAAATAGAAAGAAGCCGAAAAATTGCCCCCAAATAAACAACGAAACTTTCGAATGCAAATCCCTCTTTTAGAAAACAACGCAGTTCGTTTTGGAATCCGAGGAACCCCTATTAAACGCAGAGTACTATGAATTTACGAACAAACAAAAAGGAAAGCTACTTTACAGGAAGGGCAAACAATTTAGGGACCAGAGTAGACACATCAGCTCATAGCTCTTTTAACAAACTGTCGCGATATGGCCACCGACAAATGAACACAAGTTTTTTGTGAACCACCCTAATATACATATATCAACTTGAGGTGTCAAATGAAAAAAAATAGGTAAATCATTACGTTTTGTAGATCAGATCGCATATAATTAAGTTTGTATAGAAGATCACAAGTACACATGTAAATTGGAAATAGCATAAATATTGCATGTGGAAAGATACGATATTCATGAGTGTCAGTATTAATGTCATGTCAAATTTAGGCAATCGGCAGAAGGCATAATGATCAATTAGCATGCAACATTCTATATAAGTCAAGAGTTCGATAGTGAGAGTCGAAAACAGATTTTAAGTTTTAGAATTGTGAGTCTGTCATGCTTCACGTTCATGCTTCCCTCGCCAACCCACCATCCGGCTCGAAGGACCAAAAATGTTCGTTATTTAATGATGGACTGGCGTGGGGTAGCGAAGGAATCACGATTGGTCATGTCGAAGTCGACGAATAGGAAACAAGACCGTTTATCACCATTCTTATAAAAAACTTCCAGATACCTTTTGTCGAATTAATCCAATAAATGAGTCCCTGCGCCTATCCAGTAAGGCACTCCTTTTGCACTCAAAAAAGGGTTTTGGGGTTTCGTAGAAAATTGGCACAGATGTAACCTCCGGAAGCTACGACCACGATCGTTCATCGAACGATCGATCCCGACGCAACTGGAGGTGATACGTCATCCGACTCGTCACTCCCCACAACACCAGGAGTTGAACAAGTTGGGAAATCACTAAACAAAGCACTCAAAACACTGAAGGTGACGTTAACGTTAATTTAAGGACTTCACTGCTCGAACCGTCCATAAGAAACACTGGACTTTCAACAGTTGCACAACCCGACAACCGGACACACTCGCCTACAACTTGACGAAAACAGAGAAGCCAGAAAAAAGGGAGTACAAGTCTCAACAGGGGAGCTTCACACCACCACCTGACTCCCCACTCCCATCAAAGGGGGCGCGCCTGAAACTCAAAGAAAAGAGAGAGAGATCCTCAAGGAGAGAGAGGACTGGGCGAAAACCATTTGCCTAACAATGAATCCTTGAAGGTCACTCAAACAAGAATAACAACATCAAATAAATTATTAACAATGCGCAACTGGCAAAGCTTGCGACGCACGCATCAGTCTTATTGATCAAAGCATGGTAAATTAAGTTGAAAATAATTAAACCAAAATAAAAGTAATCAAATTAGATAAAAAAAATTAAGCTAAGACAAAAACAATTTTAGATTTAAATAATTAATAACTTGAATAATTGAATAATAAACTGATTAATTTATTGACTTATTCTAACAGGATAGAGAATTAGGATTAAATATACATACTTTTACTCGTTTAATATACATTTTTATTCAACAACAATCTTAAACTTGATTTTTCTTTTTTTTTCGGTTTTAAAATTCATCTGTATTTATCAATGGTCTGGAAGTCGTCGAAGTATGATTTCATTTTCCACATTCGTTGGTTTATCCCAGACGCGAAATAAAATAAGACAACACACCATGTCTCATAGTCTCTTCACACCTGCTTTAGTTAAAATTTAATCTTTTTTGGATGGGAATTAAACTATTTCGTCGAAAATTCATCTTTCTTGATTGAATTCAGCTGCTATTTATTTAAAATTAAAATATTTCTTATTTGAAATATATGTATATTGTATATACTATATATCTATTTCATTATTCGTTGGAAGTGAATCTTTCTTTGGATGAACATTGAACTACTTGGTTGAAGGTTGAACCATTCTGTTAGAAAATTATTTTTTCCTTGAAGATTCATAATTTCACTTGAAAATTCTTTTCTGGGGTTGAAAAGATTTTTTTTGTATTAAATATCAATTTTTAACTAAACCTTTAACTATTATATGTTTTAGATGCAAATTGATCTTGTTTATCTAAAAAATAAACTTTTCGTTGATAATTTATCTTTTTTCTTGTTGGAAATTTATTTATTTTCTTGGAAATCTGACTTTTTGGTAAACATCTAATCTTCTCGGCTACAAACTTATATTCTTGGTTGAAAACCCAAGTATTTCATTCAGTTCTGAACCCTTTTGTTAAAAATCTTTTTTAGCGCTGTAGCATTTTGGTTGAAAAGTCATCTCTCTGATTGGAAAATCTTTTTTTGTCCGACGCCCTTTGAAAATGCGCCATTGCATGCACTTGTAGCAGGCGTAATGTGGCTACTTCCAGCCCAGTGACGTTCGCATATACGCACTCGGGCCGACATGAAACTTCATGCAAGCCACATAAAACTTTACGCCCGCTACATATAACTTTACGCCTGCTACATATAACTTTACGCCCGCTACACATACAATGCACCACGCAAGTGATAATATTGCCAGGTCCTGTGACGTAATACAGCTATATTATTTATACGTATATATTTAAAAATCGCTACATTTATACTTATAATTTATATTATTAATTATGATACAAAAAGATTATGTACTTATAAAAATGCACAAACTCGGGCATATACATTTTTATCCATCATAATAAAATCAATAGTCTGAACTCCGCAGTAATACTACGCAGTTTGGAAATCTTCACTTTTCAATACACCGTTAAAATACAATGACTTTTCACCTACAAATTTCCGAACTCTCCTCATAAATGTCAGCCACGAAATATTGAAGAGGGTGGAACAATGATCAGCTCCTTGGACTCAAGAAACGACACCCCGTGCACTACGCCTTCAAATATAGTCACCTGGATATAATGACTTGAGACAATGACTTCTTGTCTACAAATCTCCGAACGCAACTCATAAAAGTCAGCCAAGAAACACTAAAGAGGGTTTTACAATGACGAGTTCCTTGGACTCTAGAAATAACACCTCCGTGTACTACGCCTTCAGATATGGACATCTGGATATCAATTGATGTCAATTGTTACGTCCCCTCGCCGTCAAGTTTTTGGTTGTTACCACAGTGGAATCTGGCGTATATAAACCCACGATCAGAATTAGAACATTAGTCCATCTTCAAAATTCATATCGGGCGGAAGCTCTGCTTAAAACTCTAAATTCATCTAAAATTCAAAATCGGGCGGAAGCTCTGCCCCAGAGCACGTTCTCAAATAAATACATATAGACTCCGGCTATTTGGAAACCTTTTTCCAAGTAGTCGAAATTAAACTCGTGAGAATAAAACTAATGTCAGTGTAGTGCTTCGGAAATTTCAATCGAACTGAAGTCGATTGTAAATTTCAAAATCCTTTTGAAGCCAGTGAAACTAGACCCCGAAGTTCTTTGACAATTCTATTGTTAAGTATTATTACCCTAACTACCTGCTGGGGACCTGAGCCTACCTGCTCCCCGAAATACCCATTTGAAAAGATACTCATTGTCAAACATCTCAACGGAGAGCCACCTGAAGGACGATCAAAATTACTGTAGCAAAGTAATAAACGCCACCACCAGTACCAGTAATTTCTTCCATTCAACGAGAAGGGAAATCCAACCATTGACAAAAACCAATTTATTTAAGAATCTTCGCAACACTAAGTGAATCCCCAAAAGTTACTCGCCGAGTTTAAAACAGCACAAATTGGAATATGTATGTTAGGTAAGTTTTAATCAATGAGTTAATAACTCACAATATACAAATTTCTCTTTTAAAAACTCGTCATTAAGATCTTCCTTTATTTCAAGGTGGAGATCTGGATGAGGAGTTTCGCTGCCCGAGAGTAACCAGTGCAAACTGAAATTTAAAAGAAAGCAAAATACAACAAGTTAAATTAAAATCAACTCTAAAAAACAAAATCCTTTTCTATTTTTTCTTAAACAATTAAATTCAGCTATCTCTCTTTAATTTTGTAATTTCTTATATTTAATAAACTCAAATATTATATCTAAAATGTATTTCGATTAATTAGTAGATTATTGTCTAGTTATCTCAACATTCGGAAGTTATTCTCATCCCTGTTTCGAAATACAAGATTTCGTTCAAAAACGAGAAAACCTTTTAATTAATTATTTTTAACAGGTAAGTTTGTTCCCTTCAGGACGTAACGATATGGAGGAAATTATCTTTTTCTCGAAAACAAATTGTGTCGTTGGACCCTACAGTGTCCCTTTTGTAAAGTACGCTATTTCTTCCTTTCAATTATAATTTAAAATTGTCAAGTATACCAAACATCCTCTATCTGCTTCACATGCTTGTTTTCAAGAAGGGTAGGACAAAAAGTATGGTGTGTATCAAGGGCGTACGGCTATTTTGCCTTCTTTACGCCCTTGATACACAATATAATATTTTTTTTTTTTTGAAAATTAATTCTTTAAACTAGAAATTAAATTATTATAGTTGAAGATTCATCATTTTAGTTGAAAATTCATCTCTTTTAGTTGAAAATTTAACCGTGATTGAAATTCGATTTTTTTTAGTTGAAAATTCGTCTTTTTTTCAAGAAACGTAATCTTTTTTAGTCCAGTCGAATTAGACCAAATTTTTTTTAAAGTGGATGTGAGAGCCATAAATAATATTATTGTTGAAATCGTTCGAGAATATCATAATGAATGATGTACTAACCCGTGCGCCTTGAATTTCCTTGGTGATTTTGCATAATAAATGTTTATAGTTAAAAAATGTGAAAATCGGTCATTTTTTCGACATGTCGTGTAACTTTACTCGTGAAATATGAATGCAATGACAAATATGCATATAAATAAAGTTGTAAAGCGTGAAATTTGCAATAAAATCCTGAGATTCAAAATCTCAACATTTGATTTGGCACGGCAGCAGCCATTGAATAAATAGATAAAAAATGAGTAAAAAACAGCTATTCTTTGCACACAAAATTGTTAATTGTTAATTAAGACTATGTAAATGAGATACCCATTGTTGCAATGGTATAAAGGTAAGAAATTTTTTTTTTACAGTTGCCGCGATTTTTTCACATAATCTTTGAGGCTCAAACTGTGATATACCATGATTAAATTAATAATTTTTTAATTTTAACCGACGTCTACAATTTTTTGAAAAAAATTCGTGATTTTGACGTTAACTACAAGGCAATCGGGCAACAATATGGCGAAATAAAAAATATTGGCTTATAGGTTCTTCCAAGGACTTTTCATGTACTTTTAAAGAAATAACACAACAGGTCTAGTTTAGGTGTAATTAAATGACAAAGTACAGGCGGCGCTCAAAAAAAGGCTGTTTGGAGGCAGAGTGGGAGTGGAGGGCATGGCTCAGCGTAATTAGAAAAAACTGAATCGGCGAGTTCAAATTCGTCGCTATAATTGTTACAATAATTTTTTCACTTTTTTTATTCACAACAATTATATTATTGCTCAATAATATCTTTTAATATTGTTAATAACAATTTCGTGTGCAATGAATGGCTGTTTTTTACTTATTTTTTATTTATTTATTCAATGCCGAATCAAATTTTGAGATTTTGAACCTCGGGATTTTATTGCAAATTTCACGCTCTACAACTTTATTTATATACATATTTGTCATCTCATTGATATTTCAAGAGTAAAGTTACACGACATGTCGAAAAAATGACCGATTTTCACATTTTTTAACTATAAACATTTATTATGCAAAATGACCAAGGAAATTCAAGGCGCGCGGGTTAGTACATCATTCATTATGATATTCTCGAACGATTTCAACAATAATATTATTTATGGCTCTCACATCCATCTCGAATCCTAATTCGACTGGACTATTTAGTGTGAAATTGTCTTTTTGATAAAAAATCATATTTTCGAGTTTAGAATTTAATTTTGTTACAGGAAACTAAAATTTTCAGTTGCAAAATACATCATTGTAAAAAATGCATTTCTTTAGTATATATATATATATATATAAATAATACTACCCTACAGTTGGGGGAGCCAATCAAGACGGAGTCAATGCGATTGACCGGCGGAATCTTGTTACTTTTAAGTGGACGGATCAACTCAATGACGGCCTGCTGGAGTGCTACGATGCCAGTATGGTCCCTGAACGAGAAGGTTACATGGCACGACTGCATGCTCTGTGGTGCGAGAAACACCCAGAGATCTCAGACTATATATATATACAGTGTTTTGGAGTTTATATATTTACAAGTTTACAAGTAAGTTTTTAGCCGCTTTTATACGTTACCTAGGTGCACAGCGTGTATGTATGTAACTTACATTGCACCTCTTTCTTTTTTCGGCTTTTATTTGTTATTTGTTTTGTTTTTTTGTTTGTTTTTGTTTTTCTTTTTTGCTTCTTTTTTTATTCTCATCATTCTTTAATATTTGAAGTTTTAGAATGCTGAAGAAAAAAATGTTTGTAATTAATTAGTGTTCAATTAATTCAATTAATCAGTATTCAATCTCAAATGATGTGATGTATTTAATTATAAAACTCAAATTTTGTATGTATAAATTATAAAATGAATAAATTAACAATTAATGAATTTAATTATGAATTAATGCATGTAATTTTACATGTGCTGGGATGAAAAAGCAGCTAACGCTTTTTTTAATAGAGAATTGTATTCCTCCAGAACTTCACCTTCGTCAAGGATTTGTTAATCATCTCTTTTGGAATGGAATCATCAAAATAGTTATAGGCCACGAAAAGGCTTTGCTGTGGCCAAAAAAGCTGAGTATAGTTCATAAAGCTATCAAGGCGATGTCTTTGAAGGCAATCAATGTCGGAGACTTTAAAGAGAAGCGGATAAATTACAGGATCCCGAAATTTATGAAACTGTTGGGCCATACCGATTGCAGCCTTATATTGCTTCATTTAAAGCAATGGACAGAATTGCAGAATCATGCTTCTCTACAAAGTAAGTGGATCTCGGTGATTTTGTTACAAGCATCAGTAAACTCCGCAATGCTCTAAAAAGCACAGATGTTTCTCAAACCTCAAAACCCATGTTATTCTAGATCATTTGAAACAAGCCGACATGCTCTTATATAACGATGGCTCAGGAGTGTGGTCTGAGCGGGCTGGGGAATGGATTCACAGAGAATTCCTCAAATTTTGGGTAAGATTTAAATGAATATGATCGAAGATAAATCTTTCCCAAAACAATTAAAAAAAGCAGTAGCTGCCTTTTCATTCCGGCACATGTAAAATTACATGCATTAATTCATAATTAAATTCATTAATTATTATTCGCATAATTATATATTCATTGTATGATTTATTCATACAAAATTTGAGTTTTATAATTAAATATATCACATAATTTGAGATCGAATACTGATTAATTGAATTGATTGAACAGTAATTAATTACAAACATTTATTTTAGTCTTCAGTATTCTAAAACTTCAAATATTAAGAAATGATAAAAATTAAAAGAAAAAAAAAAGCAGAAAAAAAGAAAGAGTTGCAATGTAAGGTACCTCTCCCTATTGTATGTTTCGCAAATTCTTCCGATAAGAAAAACGAAAAATTTGAATATCTTACAAACAGAAGAAGCTAGGATTTCAATTCAAACAGATTTTCATCTATTATCAAGTACAAACACATTCCCGCTTTCCGTTTTTGTCGTCATTTTCATGCGATTTAAAGTTGCTTTCTTGCCACCGTGTGCGAAGGATTGTTAGTGCCTGGATACTCACTATTTTCATGGACGTTCAAAAATATCAGAATTTCCTAGAGAGATATGGACGCAGAACCAAATCTCTACTGGAGTATTGCAAAGCGACACTCGATGAAGACTGCATTAATGTCTTCGCATCTTACCAATTGACTAGGAAACATGACATTGCTGAAAATCGTTTGAAGGACGCTTGACTCGAGATGGAAGAACTGGAACGTATAACCGAAAACCTTCATCCACAAAACCTATCGACGAACATCAGACAGCGGAGAGCATCTTCAATGCTTGGATTTCTGGGAGGAATTATCAGACCTATTGGAGCACTTGTCACCTATAATGATGAGTAAAAATTACACGCAAAAATGTACGAGGTAAATGATACACCAAAGAATTTAGCTCACCTCATTGAGCGACAACTCATTTTCTGAGAGCTGATCTTGAGCAACTACAACGAAGAGAAAAAAATCAATAAAAAGAACTCGATCACTTTGAACTTGATTTAAACAATATTGCAGTGATGGTCAATCAAATTAGAGAATATATGCCATAAATAAACCACACAAACACTTCAAATAAAATATTAAGAATGATGAGAGCCGGATCTAAAAAAAAAGAGGATATCTACATCCCTCTCTGTTAACCACCAATCAACTAGAGGTTGTGCGCCGAGATGTACAGGACCATGCTCCCGAACTCATGTTTCCGACTCGAGGAACAAAAGTCAGTATCAAGGAATTGGCACAATCATCAACATCAATGATCATCGTGAGGAATAGATCTTTAAGGTTCGCACTAGATCTACCACTTTTCAATCAAACAGATTATCAACTGTACCATATTCATTCAAAACCCGTACCGCAAGAAATATTTGTAACCAACTCTAGCCGAGTGTATATAAATTCTAATTCTATATATATCGCCGTCGATGAATCTCAAAGAACCTAAATCCTAATGACAGAAGATAAATGCTTTTTTTATACCATTAAGCCGTTTCCCTTTCGGCGAGCCTCTAGGCCCTAGGGGTAGGCGTGACACTACCCGATTCGGGTAGTGTTTCTAGGTGGATAGTTTCTTGTAGTAAATAACTACAAGTGTGGGCTCACCACACCCACGACCGCCAACAGCAACGCAGTAGTATTATTCTCGAACGGTCACCCATCCAAGTACTAACCGCGCCCAACACTGCTTAACTTCAGTGATCTAACGGGAACTGGTGTTTCTAGCGTGGTATGGCCGTTGCCGTTATAATGCTTGGAATTAAAAAAATGAAACCTTCAGCATTATCATCTTTGCAAGGTGGATCTTACAATCCACTAGACGCTATCCAGTAAAACTTGCTCTAGGCTGTATATTGAAAACAGAGTCTGAAATTTTAACCAGTCTTTCAGTGAACCAACTTTCTGGAGAGTTCATTTATGAGCCAACTCTACATTTAGACCTACAAAAATATCACATATCTTTGGACAGAATAACAAGAAGATCAACATCACGGACCTAATGCATATAAGATCATCAAAAGAAGACGTTACCTACCAAAAAAATTACAAGAATGAAGAATTCTTGTGGAAAATCGAGAAGAAATTAGAGGAATTCAATGATCGCGAAGCATTCCGCAAAAGTCATTTAACCCTTACTCATGGGTCCTACATATGGACAGTCAGAAATGTATTGTGTGTACTTTTTTTGTGTTTCTATGTATTTTTGTCCCTGTTTAACTTGTTACGGATGTAGTAATACTTATCGTGAAGAGTGTTGATAAGTTGTATAATTCTCGTGCGAGGGACCTTTGGCAAGGATGCCTTATTGTAAATGGACTCTATATTATCAGCAACGACATTAGCTACTGCAGAGAAGCTGAAATACTGTTCTGGACTGGCTGACGCCAGGGAAAAAGAATATCTAACATGCTGCCAGTGTAGCAAAATATCAGCATGTGAAGGAAGAACCTGTTCGTTAAGACTTTTAGGCGGTCCAAATAAAAGACAATGAAATTTTTGACCGAGCGTCCTCAACGTCATTGTCAATCAAACTGCTTCTCTAATCAACACTAAAATGCATAGTAAAACACTAAAACTCGACACGTCTCGACTTGTCTGGTTGGCACGTTGCGCGCAGCGGTAAGGCGAATTCCTAGAACCGTCTGCCGACCACCCAGTTTGGCCATTGGTCAACCCTCGCTGTGGCTCACCTCCCCCCACCCTTCTCATCATATTCCGGCTGATGCATATTCACGTAATAGTGTTCTAAATATGATCTATTTCAACGCTTACACAGGAGAGAGAGAGAGAGAGAGAGAGAGAGAGAGGGGGGAGAGGGATGAGAAGGGGAATGTTCTTTTAGTCAAAGGATATGTAGAAGAGGTCACATACCGATTTTGAACGAAATTCGATTACTATAACTTACTAAGAAAAAATCCTGAAATGTGTTCAATTTTTGACGATTTTTCGAAACTTTGAACGCGATGTGCGACCGGAAGATATCGTCCGATTTAGAAAAGAACAATTTTATTGCGATCGGGACGACGATTAGCAACTTTTCCGCGGTATTACAATTCGATTCGGAAGCTTTCGTGTAATTCGGCCCACTCTAATAATTACTAATTGTAAGACGCATAACTCTATTGCATTTTTTCATGGTCTCGGATTCTGTCCTCCCGGTTTCGGCCTTCCTAGAACTGCTGGCCCACGCAGTTTCTCAGCGTGCAGGACGAGAGACGGTTGCAACTCTCGCCTTGGAAGGGCCGCAGTGCCAGAGTACTCAGTCGAGTATATTGAGTAATATTATGCATATCCATTGGAAACAGTTCAGGCGGCCCTGAATATTTACGTTTGGATCCCCCCGACTTGTGGCCAAGATTATTTGCAGGCAACCCCCGAAACTGGACTGAAACCAAAAGTCCGGTGTAATTACATACATCATAAGTAATATTTCCTTCATAAACGTCTACAATTAGACTATCCAAATTATAGTTTCCAGAGATCACCACGGGCAGGTTGCAGTACTATTTCAAATACCTTTTTCCAGAGTGCTTTATTACCGTGAGTCCCTTCGCATCTCACAAATCGGGATGCTTTATGATCGTGATTTCCCTCGCCTCTCACCAAATCAGAATTTTCTGCTGGCTATGATATATTTTTAAAAACACCCTAGTTATAATAAAGCACCCTGATTTGTGAGAGGCGAGGGGACTTACGATAATAAAGCACCCTGGAGAAAGGAGTTTAAAATCGTACTGCAACCTCCTCGTGATGAACTCCGGAAACTGAAAGGGCTAACTGCAGACGTCTAAAAAGGAAATATTACTTATGATGTACTTAATTACCCCTTAAATGACAAACGTCTAAATAATCACGTAGATGATACATGGGGTCCGTTGGACCCCAGCGAGAAAAGTGTGGATAGTTTGGGGAGTTTTCAATATTTTGGTTTGAAGTTTTTTTTGCAAGTGACTTAATACTTC
This sequence comes from Andricus quercusramuli, assembly GCA_932178445.1. NCBI lineage: Eukaryota > Metazoa > Arthropoda > Insecta > Hymenoptera > Cynipidae > Andricus > Andricus quercusramuli. The sequence continues at coordinate 373,580 of CAKNXH010001950.1, forward strand.
CGAATTATAGCCACATAAGAGTAATAATGAAATTTTGTTGTTAATATAGTGAAAATAAATTAAAAGTAAAAAAACTTGGATTTTTCTCCTTTTTTCACATAAATAACCATAACTTTGTCAGTTTTTAATATTTTTTGCTAAAAATTGGATGGTATACGACTAAGATACTACACTTTAAGACATTACTAATGATTTTGATAAGCTTTACAAAAAAGGTATTTATCTCGGAGAAAGAAATGAGAAATTTTAGGTCAGGAAAAAGTACAGTCGAGGCTTGGATTGAACTAATATATTGTTAATAAAAAAATGGTACAAAATGTTATCATCGAAGGAACTTGTTGCATACGGTTGAAAAACTTTATAAATCATACAAAACCGCTGTTTATAAAAATTACTCTACTGGTGCACATTCGGTACACATGTAAATGCGGTGCTCGTCGTACGTAGGTCGTAGGCTGCGCTAATCTGGCATTCTAGAGTTCGGCATCGTTGCCGTCCTCTTCCGACACATTATCTCCAGAGCTGCACCCTGAGGGTTCAAAATCAGATCCTGCACTGTCTTCTGACATGTGGTCTTCTTCATCAGAAGATGCTACATTGACAGGCACCAGGTCCTCATCGTCCTCCATCAGCTGCTGTCGGACGCTCCGACTCCGTAAATCACGGCTCACCACTGTCAGCTGGTGGTGGCTGCCACGACAAGTGCACGGCTGCCACGAAGTTTTTCTTTCATTTTTTTCTTCGGTTTCCAGGAATCCTGGAAAGGGTTAGGATAGTTAAGGTCACGGCTCGTTGCGGCTCATTGTTCACACCGAAGGGTCTGATTTTTTTCTACTTGAATTCATAATACATCGCATTTTTTCATTCCGAACTATAATTTACCGTGAAGGATTAGGGGCGAGTCGAAGGACAAATTCGAAGACAATTTATGAGGTCCTGGTTTGACCTAGTCTCGCGGCTGCCACTGGCAGTCTTTCTAGCCACTGGCTGCCTTCTGGAGAGCCCTGCCGTAAATTGTACGCTATCTAAGAATTTGAAAAATTTCGGAATTTCTGTCACTGAAAAATATTTTATCGCGATCACTGTAATACTTACGGTTTAAAATCTTCAACTGAGCACAAAAACGTTTGAAAAAAAATTACTTTTGAATTCACTTTTTTTGACACTAATGACACACTGGGGTCCGTTTCGCCCCATCACGAAAACGAACCGTCGCGCAATTCGAGCGGGAAAATTGAAATTTTTGCAACCGAAAATGGTGTGGGGTCCATTAGACCCCCAGTTTCATTTAAGGGTTGAATCAGTTACATCAATTATAATGTTATCTGCAATTTCAACAACTTTTCTAACTATAAAAAAATGCAAAAGGGTTGTGTTCCAAAGTATGCGGTCGGTAAGTACACCATAACCAAGGATGTATGTAAAATATATATGTGGTAACTCCAGAACATAACCTCAAATTTTTTTTTGAAAAATGCAAAAAATGTTTGCCTGTAATTTTTTTTTGTAATAGCATCATTAGTATCTACAACATATATTCTGCTCATCAGAATCAGGAAAGCCATTTCTTCACATATATGCGAACAAGAAGAGATCGGCAGTGACCTCTGGCGGTAAATCCAGGAACTAAAAAAGCGGTTTCTCGCAGAATTTTTCTGGATTTATTTTGCTTCAGTTTCTGTAAACTTATGTTTGAATAAATGAATTATTCAATTATTTTTTACACGTATCATGTTCATTATTAGTTTCCGCATGGTGGACTTCTCCTATTTTGAGCATCAGAAATGGTTAGAATTAGATAATCTAAGGTTTTGTGAATACAAAAAAAAATGTTAATAATTTTTATTTTCAAGAGAAGTCCACCATCGGTGTCGTCCCCCTTTTTACAATGCAAAAAACCAAATTTCAATTCATGCATTATTTTGGGAGTGGTTTTGCAGAAACTGATCGGAGGAAGTTACCGTTTCACCTTAATACGTGCGGGGACAGATTTCACATGCTTATCCGCTAGGCCCAAAAATCATGCGAGCGGAAGTGCTGCAGTATTTTGTGAAAGCGGTGAGAAGTTTCAATAATTCGCAATTTTGCTGACCTTTTGGCTTTCTTGAGGAATAAAAAGGAGTGCCAATTGTGCTCTCGAGAGTAATGCATTATTTCTATTATAGAAAATCACGAGATGTAAATAATTTAAAACTTCTGTGATATTTATTGAATGTAAGCAAATAAAAACTAAAACTAATTAAAGCCCAAAAATAAAATTGTACATGAGAAATAAAAAGTGTTCTGTGATGCGATTCAAAATAAACGATTTTGAGAAAATGATAGATTTTTAAGATTTCAAAATGTATATTTCTTAAATTTTAGAGTATTCGAGAGGGAAGACGAAATGGGTTGTCATTTTAAATATATTAAAAACTTCAAAAGTATTTGAAAATTATCTTTTACAAAAAAAGGAACATTAGATGAAAGAGAAAACATTATTTTAATCATCCTCATCACTTTTGAGAAAGAGGGAGGAAAAACAAAGTGAGCGTTACCTAGCTATCATTCTCAAATATTTAAAAGTACATGTTTTCATGTTTTATAAATGTGAAATTTTAGAATTTATTTAAGCTGATCTTTTTAATAAAAATACATCACACGAAACAGAAAACATAAATTTAATTCTCCTTATCACTTCGTAGTGAGAGGGAGAAAAAATAAAATGGACTTTAACTAGTTGTCACAATCATTTCTCAACAACCACCTCAACAGTTAACCACGTCTTTTAGCACAATAAAATTTTGTTTTTCACATATTTTTAACGTTTATCGAAAGGTCTTAGCCTAAATTACATATAGCTGTGAACAAATATGTTCGAAAATGCAGGATTTACATAGTTGTCATTTTCAGTTCCTCAAATCTAGAAAAAAGTTCATTGTTCATCGTTAAATTGGAACGACTGTTATATTTTTAAATGAAAAAATCTGCCCGCCTCGCGGGCGCATTCTGATCGCGAGCTTCGCTCGCAAGTTTGGGCGTGCCTAGGGCGCGCACCTATTGGATCTCGCGCTTCCCGCTCGATGATATGTTTATCTCGCGCTTCGCGCTCGATAATATATTCACCTCGCGCCACGCGCTCGGACACATTTGCCTGACGCTTTAAGCTCGGTTCTTTTCGGTTTTCCCACTTCGTGTGTTTACTATTGCGCGCTTCGCGGACTAATGCTCTCTTAGTTAGCTTCATCGTTTTGACCTGCTTTTGGTTTAATTATGTAAGTTTTACATAGAAACAGGAACTAATTTACTTAAGGTTCTATCGACGTTAAGGAACACATTCCCATCAAGACACTCGCGTTTCTGTTCATCGTTTAATGTAAACTCAAAAGTTTGAGCGCGATCACGGCGCGCGATTTGGTTGTCGCGGTTCGCAATAACAATATGTTATGTTCTATGTTGTTCAGATAAAAATGACAGGGTGTCTACGCCAGGGCTTACCGAAAATCATGCAACCCGTCCTACACGCCAATGCTATTCTTATGAACGTGTACAGTTGGCTGCATACTTTTTGTTAAGCCCTGGCGTGGACACCCTGTATATATGATAAATTTTTAAATGCTTATTGAAAAATGGACATTTGACAAAAATCGGGGGGGGGGGGGGGACAAATTTTACGCAAATCTAATACCTTTTCGGGATGAGAATGTAAAAATAGAATAAAATGTTTAAATTTTCAAGTACCGTGAACATTAATTATTATTATACCATTAAGCCATTTCCCTTTCGGGGTAGGCGTGATTCGCTCGGTTGGAAAATAGTAATGTGGGGAAGGAGATATACATTTTTCAGATTTATCCAGAATTTTCGTGTTATTTATTAAAATAACACGTTCGTCCCGCAACACTGCTCCGACCCAGGTGGCTGCTCAATCTCTTTAGTGATCACCCCAAGTAAAGAGCCTCACAAAATTGTCATGTGTGCGGTCCCCCACTTGGGCCTATTAGTATCCAAGGTCTTTTGTTTCAGGCGTCATACACTCTACTCACATTCTTCTTAAAAACTATTTGTCGCCACACTTTTCTGTCCTGGCATACTTCTCTACCTTCCTTCACGTCCATACATTTTTTCATGCAAGCTCTCGTGTTTCTATGGCTTCTTATGCCTCTTCGGATTAATGTCTCATTCACAGATTCTCACCATTCTTTTGGCGGTCTAACCCTGGGCATTCTGCCATTTACTTCACCTTCATTCACTTATTTGGTTAGTCGTTCATATTTCATTCTTTCAAGATGTCCGAACCACCTTAACTGATTTCTTTCTAAAATGTCAACTAGTGTCTCTCCTGTATCACATTCTGGGAGGATTGTCTCGTTTCGGACTTTGTCCATCAGTTTTTTCCCGAAAATTGTGCGCAGAGGTATCACGCCAATCACGTTAATTTTACTCTTATCCTTTTCTTAGCAGGTCCATGTCTCGCTACCGTATAGCACAGTCAGTACAAACATAGAATTATGTATCGCCATTTTAGCTTTTTTTGATATATTTTCACTTCTGAGAATGGACCCTGCTCTACCGATAACTTTCTGACCCTCGTTTATGCGCCTATCTATCTCCCCATTTATCTTCCCGTCACTAGTGAATAGGCTACCTAGATCTATATGCTTATCAAATTGTTCTAATTTCTCATCACTTAGGACAATGTTACAAATTGTTTTAGCACCTTTTCCTTTAAACATTATGATTTTTGTTTTATTCACGTTAATTTTCGCAGTGTTAACAATGATATTCCGCAGCACAGTCCATGCGCACTCTATATCTTTATTGCTTATAAGCGCTTCTCAAGTTGCCCTATCTATGCGTTCCTTTAACTCATTCTCAAAATCTATCCGCACTTCCGGTTTCTGTAAATTTTCAATCTTGTTTCGCGTTTGTTTCGTTTGTTTGGTTCTCTTTCTTCTCCATCCCCGCCCTAAGCTCATTTTGGAGACTAGAAGGTAATGGTCAGTATAGCATTCAGAGCCCCTCACGACTCTTGCATCTTTGACCAGTTCTCTTAGTCTTTCATCCACAATAACGAAGTCAATTATACTGTGGCTATTTTCTTTACGCCAGGTGTACATGTGGATCATTCTATGTATAAACCAAGTATTAGTGATAAATAGGACCTCTTCTAAGCATAAGCTAACTAATTTTTCCCCGTTATAGTTTTTTCTTGTTGGATCCCCAGAATTTTTTA
>CAKNXH010001950.1:389119-411667 GCA_932178445.1 Andricus quercusramuli
TATAACTTGCTAAGAAAAAATCCCAAAACGTGTTCAGTTTTTGAAGATTTCTCGAAACTTTAAACGCGATGTGCGACCGGAAGATATGGTCCGATTTAGAAAAAAAAAATTGTGTTGCGAACAGGGCGACGAGCAGCAACTCTTCCGCGCTATTACGATTCGATTCGGAAATTTTCGTGTAATTCGGCCCACCCTACTGTACGTGCTGGCCTGTACTCTTTACCTTCCTGCCTTCTTTCCCTCTCTACCCTGCTATGTTACCATGACTCGGTTAACCCAGTCTCCCCACTTTTTCAAAAACACCAGCCTAAACATCCTGTACCTAACATTAAAGCCCACCAAAATCAGTCTCAATCCTCGAAAATATCCTCACCCCTTACATCCCTTCATGTGTACTAAACAACCTTCCACTAAACTAACTTTCATGCACACATTTGCTACCCACAAACCTCAAATTTCACCACAAATATACAAAACTATGCATTACTAGCTCAAGGCTACCCCACATTTTCATAATGGAAACGGAAGTCCTACTAAATAATTCTAGCCTCCCTAATAATTCACTGCTTCCGGTTGCATAATAACAGTGCTGTTCACAAAGAATTTTTTTATACCGTTAAGCCGTTTCCCTTTCGGCGAGCCTCTAGGGGTAGGCGTGACACTACCCGATTCGGGTAGTGTTTCTAGGTGGATAGTTTCTTGTAGTAAATAACTACAAGTGTGGGCTCGCCACACCCACGACCGCCAACAGTAAAGCAGTAGTATTATTTTCGAACGGTCACCCATACAAGTACTAACCGCGCCCAACACTGCTTAACTTCAGTGATCTAACGGGAACTGGTGTTTCCAGAGTGGTATGGCCGTTAATTTTAAAAAATTAGAAAGAAAAGGTTGTGTGTAATAGAGCTTTTTTCGGCATTGAAAAGAATATTGTAGGGGTTACACATATGTATAAAATACCTCTATGAATTATTTTTTTGAAACCACTACCCATTTTTTGAGCAAGTTAAACAAAGCTGTCTAAGTGTTCTCTACAGCCTTAAATACTTTCATGTTACAGGTAAAGTTTGATTGAGTATTTTATATATTACTCAAGTAAGTAAAATACTCATTATCATTCCATCTCTACTGAATTAATTCAGTGAAATCTTTCTCTACTCGTATAATTGGTGAGTAACTTTCTCACGTATATAATGTTTTACAAATAAATTAAAAATGCCGAAACTGAAAAAAATCAGTAAATCAGAGATATCGGGATAAAAAATAGCTACTAAAAATAAAACGAAAAGATAAACAATTTGAAGAAACAGAAAGAACGCAGCAAAGACCATCTAAAAAAAGAAAAAAAGGAGATGAAGAATTTAAAGAAAAGGAAAGAGCGCAACAAAGACCATCCAAAAGAATTAGAAGAGAAAACGCAGAAGTTAAAGAAAAAGAAATATTGTGTGTGGAAAAATTAAGAGAAGATGTCGAATATAAAGAAAACGAACAAGCGCAACAAAGGCCATTTTAAAAAAACTGAGGGAGAAGACAATGAATTCAGAGAGAAATAAAGGGTAAAACAAAGGACATCTGAAAGAATTAGAAGAAAAAATGGAGAAGTTAAAGAAAAAAAAAGATTATATGTAGAAAAATTGGGAGAATATTACGAATTCAGAGAAAAAGAACGAGCACAGCAAAGTGAACCCAAAAAAAACTCAGAGAGAAGACAATGAATTCAAAGAAGAAGAAAGGGTACTACAAAGGACATCTAAAAGAATTAGAACAAAAAAAGAAGTAAAAGAAAAAGAAAGAATTTATGCAGGTAAATTAAGATAAGATGATGAATTTAAAGAAAAAGAACGAACTCAACAAAGGAATTTAGAAGAAGAAAACGAAAGTATCCTGACTTCAAACAAATAGAAAAAGAAAATTGAAGGGAAGCAAAAAAAAAAAAAAAAAAAAGAGAACATTCTGAATTTAGAGAAAAGGAAAAAGAAACAGATAAAATGTTGAAACGTCGTCTAATATTACATGATTTATTCCGGTTCAGGGAAAATTGTAAGAAAGACTTGCGAAATAAAAAAGATCCTGCATCTATTGCAAAATTAAAGTTCATTAAAAAACGACAAGATACACCGAATAATGTTTGTGCGTGTTCTGAGACTTTGTGGTTTAGTAATTCGGCAGTTAATTTAGCGACCACAAGGCGTAATTATGAATTAGCAGATGAGATTTTTTCTGAAAAAATAATTAATGATGAATATAGTAATAAGATTTGTAGGACATGTGACAGTGTAATAGACTTAGAGGCTACCATAGTTGCTCCAATTTCAGTATTTAAGCAAATTAGAGCTTTAATGCCACACACTTGAAATTCACAATTGTCACTCAAAGGAAGCGTTGTGTTTATTGAAGTGGAAGTAGAAAAAATGATTGACGTATTGCCAATAAAATTGACTTTATTGGATATTATTCAGATAAAATTCTAAAGACATATGTCTCATAAATCTGATTATATGAATGAAGTAGTTAGGCCTGAAAATATATGCAAAGCATTGAATATTTTACTAGAATCCCCTCTGTATGAAAAATATGAGATAAAAGTAGAAAAATCTTTTTTCGAGCAATATGAAAATAATTATGATGTCGAATTAAAATTTTTTCGGAGAAGAAGAGGACAAGGAAGTAGAAGAAGTAGAAGAAAAAAATGAAGAAAAAAAAGTTGATATTCACAAACTGAAAGTCTCGGAAGATGGAGACGGAAAAATAACTTATGCGAGAGATTCTGAATTGAATAGTGATGTTAGTGATGATGAAGAAGATATAGTTAATGAAGTTTTGCTTATTGATATTAATGCAGAATCTGCTAAAGTCACCCAGATCATTGCTCCTGGACAAGACAAAAAACCTATTGCTTTCAGCACGCCAAATGCATATGCATTGGCTAATCCAAGAATATTTGCTGGCCATGATTTTGCAGCAAAAGTATCGTTAACATCACGCGTAAAATCCGAAATTAAACGTAGCGATAAAAGATCATGTGAACCGAAACGTCTTCTCGATTTGGCAAACCAAAAAATGCAGAGCCATATATCAGCCAACGTTAATGTATTTATGAAATTAATTAAAACAAACGAACAATTAACAGCAAAAAAGGTACTCAGCAAAGGATTTATTGATGACGCAATGAGACATGATATAGGATATAAAGTAATGAAACGAAGTAACACCAGCCTATTTGGGAGAAGAGAAAAAAAAATTTGCTTTCATCCGAACTGAAGGAAAACCAACCTTTTTTTACTTTGTCGGCTGCTGAAAGGTGGTGGCCAGAACTAATGCAAATGCTAGCAAAAGTTCTTGATAATAAGATATTAACTTTGGAAGAAGCATTTAATTTAGATGACAACACTAAAACAGATTACATACGACGAGATCCAGTCACGTGTGCTATGTATTTTGATTACAAGTTTAGAGCTATGGTAAATTATTTAGGAGCAAGAGCAGGTCCATCGGGAGAATATTACCTTAAGGAAAATTATTATAAAGTCGAATTTCAGTTAAGGGATTCCCCTCATGCTCATTGTTTTCTTTGGTTAAAAAATGCACCTAATTATGATAGCAATGATATAGCATGATAGCGACATAAGCATACTCATGCTTGTAATAAAGGGAAAAAAATCAAATGAAATGTTGATTTGATTATCCCATTCCAGTTTTGCCGAAAAAATGATATTAGAACCTTTAGAAGATGTAAATGATGAGAAAGTAAAAATTGCAAGAGAAAATTAAAAAAAAATTAGGAAACTAATGCACTACTTTTTCAAACAACAATCCAAAATGGTAGAATTTGATGAAATTCTAAAAAAATTAGATTTAACGGAAGATGAGTACATATTTGCCATTCGTAACTCAATTGAAAAAACTCGAATTTTTTTAAAGCGAAAGAGTATCGAAGTAGGAATAAATTTTTATAACCTAGATATATTAAATTTATTCGAAAATAATATGGACATTCAATTTGTTTTGAATCCATACTGTTGCGCAGCGTACATAGTTAATTACATAAGTAAAGTAGATAGCGAATTGTCAAAATTATTGCGTAAAGCGATTGAAGAAGGAAACAGTGGTAACGGTAGCATTAAGGAAAGCTTGAAGAAATATTTTAATGCTTTTTTGAATGGTAACCTCATGTCTGAACAAGAGGCTGCTTACCATGTTATTCCCTTAATTGTAGCTGAAGGTAGTACGAAAGTCATTTTTATAAATACTGGTCTGAAAAAAAAGAGGACATGTATGTTAAAGTCTGAAAAAAAATTAAAATTATTAGATGCTGATTCTGAAGACGTTTTGAAGGAAGATTTTACAACTAAATATGAAAAGCGTCCCGCTTCTAAAGAAAGCGTTCGCTTAGCAGATTTTGTAGGTTTCTCCAAGACGAAGAAAAAAAGCGATGAAAATATGTCAGATGGAAGCGATAATAATGAAAATAATAGCGACGAACAAAATAAGTGAGATAGACCAATGATAATTCGTTATTGTAGATTTAATCGAGTACAGGATCCTCATAATTATTATAGAGAACAGATAATGTTATTTTTACCGTGGCTTTGCGAACAAAGTGACATTGATGAAGTAGATTGCGAGTTTATTTACTTAGAAAATGTAAATACAATTAAAGAAAATAGAAGCAAATATTGCGCTATTGATGATGAAATATTGGAGAAAGCTTTAGAAAATGTTTACACCGAAATTGAAGATATAGAAGAAGACGAAATACAAATGTTTAATATGAACAAATTAAATAAAGAGCAGGATAAAGATATTTTTGACTAAGCTGAGAAAGATGAAAGATCAGATGAAGCTTGTAATATATATACCGCTCCAACCAAGTTACTAGCAGAAGATGTATATAAAGTAATGGAAGAATTGAATGTTAAGCAGCGTGAAATAGTAACGTACATATTGCACTGTGTAAAAATACATCGAACGCCATTTCACATTTTCCTTGAGCGGTTCAGCTGGTGTTGGTAAAAGTACAGTATTATTATTATTATTATAAGTTCTGGGTTCAGACCTTAGCAGCCCCTGACGCTTGGGTAATCCCGTTGCGTCCCGTTGCGTCCCATTGTGAGCCTAAGCGTAACCCCATAGCCCTCTTCATAAGGAGAGGACCGCAACCACGCTATCGGTTGATATCTCTGACTCACTGATAAAGTAATTACCTGTGAGTGTTAGACGTTTCCCCGCAATCGCAGGGCAGTAAAAAAGGATGTGAGTGTATGTCTCATTATCCTTTCCACACAGACGACAGAGGGAAATTTCTGCAAGCCCTATCTTATGTCTGTGATATCCTAACTTCCCATGTCCTATGCATAGTTCTGTTAGGACTTTGATTTCATTCCTCCCGAGCTTGAGTATTTCCCTAGCTCGGTTGGAGTTAAGCTTTGAGCCCAAGAGTGTTTTGGCCTGTCTGCAACTAGAGACCAAGTCCCACTCATTCTGATGTCCCTCAGTCAGCCAACTGTTAATTACTTCAGTGACTGATCTGCTGGAAATAACTAACACTGGCTCGGGTCCAGTAAAATTCCTTCCTGCTGCTTGCTTGGCTAGCCTATCCGATATCTCATTGCCCTTGATACCACTGTGTCCAGGGATCCATAGCAGAGTAACTCGGTTTTCGGTCGCTAACGTATTTAGTGCCTCAAAGTATTCCCATACTAATAGCGACGTAGTCGTTGTTCCATTCAAGGTCAATATAGCAGCCCTGCTGTCTGAGCAGATACGAATGTTCCTTTTATTGCCGTGATCCCTTGCCTTGCAGGCACACTGGAGCATGGCCATAATCTCAGATTGTAGAACTGTGGCGTAGGACCCCATCTCAATTGTGAAGCCCATTCCATTTCTTCTATGATATACGCCGGCTCCTGCATTCTCTTCGTTCCTGGAGCCATCTGTAAACCAGTTGTCTCCATCACAGGGCAGGTATGCGTCCCCGTCAACCCATTCCTCCTTCGTGGATAGGCTAACTCGATACTTCTTGTCGAAAAGGTGGCGAGTGACCATTTTGTCCCTGGGCATGTTCAGGGTCGGCCTTCTCGAGATGTCGTCTGGGATCTTCACTGCTGTCGAGATCCTTTTGTCATTCATCAAATTTAGCCTCCAGGCCGCCTTCGCAGCCACTGCCTTGATGGTAAGATGGAGGGGCTCTAAGCCTATAGTGCCCCCAGTGCCATCGTGGGTGTCGACTTCGAGGCTCCAGTGACGCCTCTCAAGATCAGTCCCCGGATCCTTTCCAGTCGAGAATTCACAGTGGACAGCTCGACCCTGCTCCACCAGACTACCGCCGCGTAGGTTAACCTGGGTCGCAAGATCGCTGTATAAATCCACATAAGTGTCTCTGGTGTCAAGCCCCAGCTCTTCCCTATGGCTCTCCTACAGAGCCATAGGGTTGCTACTAACTTCTTGCACTTGTTTTCCAGGTGCTCATTCCATGACAGCTTCTTATTCAGAATTACTCCTAGATATTTAGTTCGTTCTTTGATTTCCAGTTGTTGACCTCCAAGTTTCAATGTACCTTTGTACCAATTGTACCTTCTGGTGAAAACAACTGCATCTGCCTTACTAGGATTAACCGATAATCCAGTTTTCTTGCACCATGAATCTACTATCATCAGTACTTGCTGCATTACTCCGAAGAGCACATCCAGATGCTGACAGCACACGATAACCAATATATCGTCTGCATAGCCTATGCCGTGAAGGCCCTGACTAGAGAGTAGATGAAGTAATTCATCCACTACCAGGCACCACAGCAAGGGCGATAAGACTCTCCCCTGTGGGCATCCCGAGTCTCTCCAACCGACGGAGCACATCAGACGGGTCTTTCGGTTTGCCCGGGAACCACGCCGTAGCTCTCACCCTCTTTTGGATCAACTCAACCCCACCCACATTAAGGAACGCACCTTGCCACGACTCTGTCTCGACCACCGCTTTGAGTAGCCAAGCTTTAGCCGCTGGGTCAGCTGCCACAAATACAAAGACCCCTCCTCTGCAGAAGGAGGTCACAAATTTTGGCCATTGATCTGGGGACACTTTTCCAAGCGTCCTCCAGGTAGCCTTCCTGAAAATCTCAAACTGCTCCACCGTGAGCAATGAGTCCTGGTAGTTGGTATCAGCCACCACCATCGTCAGGGGGTTGGTCATCTGAGCAGCCGTCAGTTCAGCCGCCGACGAATCTTTGTTCGTCGGCGGCTTGTCGGTCGCCTTGTGCCTCTTCACAGGCCCAACCACCCCCGGTGGAGTGCTCTCTGAGCCTCTACCTCTCTCCTGGGCCTGAGTGCTGGATGTCAGCCCTTTAGCTGCCGACGCTCCAGCTCCCGCAGCTGCTTCCCTAGCCTTCGCCTTTTTCTCCTCACTCTCCTTTTCAAGGAGCCATTGGTGCTATTTTTCTTTTTGGGGGACTGATTGGCCTCTCCCAATACCATAACCTCGTTCAGAGGGACCCGCGAACCCTCAGCTCCCAAGGAAGGTGAGGGCACAGCCTTTAACTGAACTTGGATTGCCGGAGAGACAGATGGGGGGTGAGGGTTATGTTGGGCCCGTCAAGGCCCAAACCCTCACCATCCTCCGCCACCTCCCTTCTTCCTCCTCCTCCTCCTTTTCCATTATTAGTATGCGTGTCTAGATTGATCACACGAGAAGCTAGGGAAATAAAGGTCCGCCTCTGCAGAGCCCCGCATGCAGGGGTAAGACTGTAGTTACTCGGGGAGGTCGTTCGGTGCCCCCGAGAGGCCGTTAAGACACCTTCGTAACCCCTAGGTGCCAAAGTGGCATTAGCACGATCGCTCTACACCAACAGCTTATGGGGGTGGTCACATTGAGTGTGATCCTCAATGTACGAATATCCGCTTGTAAACCACCATAACAAAAAAGAAGGGCTGTTTCTTAGTCGGACTAATAAAAATTAAAACATGCTTTTGAAAGAAAACAATTTACAAAAATAAGCCTAATAGTTTAATGAAATAGCAGAATGTTCTTTTATTCATTTCCATTCGAAGTTTCTAGATTCTTAATAAAATTGCTTTACAAATGAAACGTTCTAAAAACTGAATACGTATTAAATATGAAATTTAATTTTATTTGGTTGCAATCAATTTTTGAATTTTTAAAATAAAATATTTAAGAAATTACACGCTATTAACAATCAGCACGTTATTTATTTATTTAAATTAGTTGAAAGGATTTGTTCTGAAAACCAAAGGATACTATTAAAGTTTATATTTAATATTTAATAGTATTTGTTCATATTTTGAATGTTCCCTCTCTAAAGTTTGAAACTTTGAAACGTTTCCAAAGTTTCAGTAAACTTTTTATTTGGTCAAAGTTTCATGAAACTTTACAACCCTAGCGCCAGCCAATCGCTCGAGACTCCCTCCCAACATGGAAAAAAGCATGAAAAAGGCCCGTGCTATGGTATCACGGAAAATTGAAAAAGACTCGCAGCTCATTCTTGCCTCCAGGCGTCATCTAAAAATCCGATTTTGACAGCTAGTGTCCTGTATCAATGGGCGAAGAAAAACTAAGTCGAAAGTTCAAGATTTTTCAGTTCCAAGGAAAATCAGTAGATTTGTATCTGCAAAGACTGTGCCTGAAACACAAATATTACTCTTTCGTTCCCTCTACTATATTAACTGTGACCTTCAGAAAATATTTATCATCTGCGGTGTATTATGATCAATTATTGATGTGAGAGGCGAGGGGACTCGCTAAGAAGTACTCAGAACTTCATATTAAATTAAATTTAATAAATTTCTTCTAATTTAAAATTTTGAAAACTATGAGAATAACACCAGAGGGTGCCCAGTATAATTGTGAGAGGCTAGGGGACTAACTAAAAAGCACCCCGAAGCTTCTAATTCATTTGATTTATAATTTAATAAATCTCTAAAATAACTATTTTATGGAAGAATAATGGGAAGTATAAAACAAGCGCTCTTTTGCGGCAATGCTTGTGTAGGGAATCACCATTACAATATGGCTTAGTCACGGCTAGGTACTTATAGTTACTTCTAGTAGTTTGTACAGTAACTTTTAGGCAGGTATTTGACCGTAGAGTTTCCACTCTATTGCGACTCGCATACTCGTAGACTCTAGCCAGCCGCGCTTGGCACTCGTCTCGTTAGTTGGTACCGGCTCGACATGCCGTTCGCATCTTTTGACTCGTGCTCTCATGCACAATGTAATTCCAGTACAATAAAGTAAAGTTGTTGAGTTTTAACAGAAGCTCTATCCTTCATTTCATTATCTTACCAGTCGGGGATGCAATTTAATCTTATGGAGTCAGATTACGAATACGTGGAAGGTTTCCACAATTAACAACTACACATACCTATTTCCCAGACTGGTGACCCTCGACTAAGGACATTCTGATCTAAAAATTGACGCCACGCTTCCAACTTGGCGATCTCTCAACACTCATGGAATTCTACGGACTCAAATAGCAGGTCGAGCTGGCTTAAACTCTACCAGCTCCTGGACATTCAATCTACGCATTTTTTGGAATAATTAAATTTGGAAATTTTGACGAAAGTCCATAATTTCGAGAAGGACGCCACGCTAGGATCTTCTACCCACGCCACGCCGATTTCAACTTCAAATTTGAATTTTCCATGGACGCATCGGCTGAGCGCTAGGAACCTGCTTGGGTAGTATATAAACGCAAAAATTTGTAAGTTTTGTATAAAATTTTTTACTGTTATATAACCTTTTTTTCAAATACGTAACATTTGCGTCGAACATACGAATCCAATTCGAATTGAACCATCAGCGGTCTAGGTCGCGATAAATAGTGATATTTTATAATAAATCAATTTCATCGCGAGTTAAAGTGCTCTATCAATTTCTGAAATTTTATTTATATGTATTATTACAAATAATTTCATCGCATTTTTCAATTTTCAAATTTTGTAACGACGCCTACCGTCAATACGTAATAGCGTGAATCAACTTTCTCGACGTCAAGGTTATCCTTTGTTATTGAAACATTGTTTTTCTAAACCGACAAGTACTTATTATGTACATTTTGACCATTGATTTTAAGTGTTTGTGAAACTTTTAAGTGACCTTCGCATAATTGGCGAGATATAATATGCGTAACCAACAACTTGTACTTGTGTGAGTACTTGTGTGTGTGTGATTCACGTTCTTATGCACAATTATTTCAAGAATTTCACAATATTTTATCGATTTTGCGAATTTTTTCATGCATCGATAATTCACTCAATTTACGTGTACTCTTTTAAGATTTTTTTAAAAATACAATTCACTCGAGATTTCTCTTTTTATCCGAGACAAACTGATACCTACTTTTTTAAATACGAGAAGGGCGGATTTTTCTGCCGTTGTTACATCGCCACCATACCTATTAAAATTTTATCAAAATTTTGTTTCTAATTTGAAAATCAATATATTTCAGAAATATTATGCTGTGGTGGTCGACGTTCTCCCGCCAAACGCTAACATCAATTTCCAACTGAGGCATTTTCAGTTTTCACAACATCCAGTCAGCCTCCTTAGATCTTTTGGCATTTTGAATACTCACTTTATTCTGTAAGTTTATTTATTTATTCATTTTTTTCCGTAAAGTTCAATTTGACTACTTTTCCTTTTTCAAAAATCGTACTTCTCGGTCTCTTGGAGTTTTGCTCGCGTTATGCCTCCCGACGAGAACGCATAATTACCGGACAGTCTCAGTTAATTGGCTAATACGCTTATCGAAATACAAAATAACCGTGTGGACGCAGCCGCTTTGCCTAAGCTACCCCCATTCTACAGGGATGACCCTGAATGTTGGTTCATCCTGGCAGAAGCGGGAATAAAACGCGCAGGTTTTTCAAAAAAAAGCTCTAAGGCTCAGTTTTTGCTTGCTCATCTTGATGTTAATTTAATCGCGCACGTAAAGGACATTGTGACGAAGGTCACGGAACCGGAGGACATTTATTCGCAAATTAAACATAGATTGATTTCGAGTTTCGCTGTTTCTAAGGAAGCTCAGCTTCGACAACTGCTTAGGGGGGAGGTAATATCCGACGGGAAACCCTCTCTCTTATTGAACCGATTACGGGCTCAAAATGCCGCAGGCTGTAGCGATAACGTCATTAAAAGCATTTTTATGGAACAGATGCCTGCTGCCACACGGCAAATTGTTTCGAGTCTGGATACGCTAGATCTGCCATCACTCGCTCAAACCGCGGATAGAATCGCCGAGGCCACTAGGCCGTCGGAGTTTAACGTCGCCGCAATTGAAAATAAAAATTCTAATTCCGCGTCTTGTTTGTCCTCTGATTCTTCCAGAGCAGCTATAGACGGTCTTACCACAATGATGGAAGAATTCGGAAAACAGATAAAGGCTCTATCACAGTCATTGAATAGGCGCCCACGTAATCCGCAAAATTTTCATGATAACAAAAATGGTCGCGCGCGAAGTAAAAGTACCGATAGTAAAAAAAAGCACATAAGTGCGTCCCGCCGTGTTCTTGGAAAGAGAATTCGCCTCAGGAAAACTAAAAAACCTGTCCGAACGGAGACGACCGATTCAGGTTTGCCTCTAACTAAACGTCTCGACGTTAGAGATTTGCAATCTGGTCTCATTTTCCTTATCGACAGCGGTTCAGATATTTCTCTGATCCCGGCGGATTCCCGAACTTTTAAGGCGAAGCCTAACTCTCTAACTCTCTTTGCTGCAAACGACTCCCGTGTGTTAACCTTCGGGGAAAAACGTCTCAACCTTAATTTGAATCTTAGTCGCGAATTTTCATGGAACTTCTATCAGCAGTGCCGAATCCTATTATTGGAGCCGATCTGCTTGCTCACTGCAAATTGGTTCCTTACCTCCACGAATCGTCATGGTCGACACGACGACCGGACGCCATTCCCACGGTTTCTTAAAAAAGGTTCCTCAGTTTGCATTAAGTGTCATAGACAGATCTGCTTCGTATTCAAATATCCTAGCCGATTTTCCGGAAATAACTTCCGTGCAACAATTCGATAAGCCTTCAGCTTGTGATGTTCAACATCACATCCTGACCAATGGTCCGCCCGTCGCCGAGCGTGCACGTCGTTTGTCTCCGGACAAGTTGATTGCTGCTAAAGCAATTTTCCAGCAAATGATGGCCGATGGCATATGCCGACCTTCAAGCAGTGCATGGGCATCGCCCATTCACATGGTGAAGAAGAAAAACGGGGAGTGGCGCGTTTGCGGAGATTTTCGTCGCCTTAACGCAATCACTATACCAGATAAATATCCGGTCCCTCATCTCCATGATTTCACTGCTCTCTTGCATGGTAAAGAAGTCTTTACCATATTAGATCTCCAAATGGCTTACTACCAAATACCCATAGCTTCTGACGACATAGCCAAGACCGCGGTTATTACGCCTTTTGGGCTATTTGAGTATACCGCTATGACTTTTGGCCTTCGTAACGCAGGTCAGTCCTTTCAGCGTTATATTAACCGCGCCTTAGGGGATCTAAATTTCACATTTTCATATATAGACGACATTCTCATTGCGTCCTCCAATACTGAGGAGCATGAGGTCCATCTCAAGACTGTTTTCCAACGGTTAAAAGAGTATGGACTTCGCATCAATACGAGCAAGTGCGAATTTGGGAAACCCGAGCTGGAATTTCTTGGATATAGAATCAATCGAGAAGGTTGCGCGCCAACGTCCGAAAAGGTTCGTGCAATTACGCAGTTCCCACTCCCAAAAACAGTGGTAGATTTGAGACGTTTCCTGGGGATGGTTAATTTGTACCGTCGCTGCCTCCCGCATGCTGCGGAAACTCAAGCTCCACTCCATCAATACATGTGCGATTCGCGCAAGAACGATAAACGTGGAATACCGTGGAGCGACCAAACTAGGGCTGCGTTTGAACGAGTTCAGAGTAACCTCGCCAACGCAGCGCTATTAGCTCATCCAGCCTACGATGCCGAGACCCGTCTAGTTACGGATGCATCGAATTTCGGCATGGGAGCGTCGCTCGAGCAGAAGCTCAACGGCATCTGGAAGCCACTGGCATTCTTTTCACGAAAGTTTTCGCCTGCTCAATGCAAATACAGCGCGTATGGCCGTGAGTTAACTACGGTCTATGAGGCGGTTAAGTACTTTCGGTACTTTCTTGAGGGCCAAACATTGAAGATTGTCACCGATCACAAGCCACTAATTTTCGTTTTACACAGCGTTCGGAAAAGGCTTCACAACGTCAACAGAGACAACTTCCTTCCATATCACAGTTGACAACGACCATAGAGTATCTTCCTGGTACTGACAACGTCGTCGCTGATTCACTGTCACGAGTAGAAACCATTCGTTTGCTACCGAGTTTAGCCTCATAGAACTCGCCGAAGCTCAAGCTTCCGACAACGAATTTAAACAATTAATAGACGATAAGAAGTGCTCGTTGAACTTCAGAAAGGTTCAGTGGGGTGCAGAACACACAACTGTGTACTGCGGCCTAACCGAAGAGGCGTTACGTCCTTACATAACACTCTTACTCCGCAAGCAGGTGTTCGAACTTTTTCATAATCCGTCACACCCTAGCGCCAAAGTTACCGATCGTATTATTCGGAAGCGTTATGTGTGGCCTTCGATGAATTGGAACATTACTGCTTGGTGTAAAGAGTGTGTGGCATGCCAGCAATCTAAAATAACTCGGCACAACCAACTTTTGGCCGCGAAATTTGTGGCACCGGAAGATCGGTTTCGCCACGTCCACGTGAACATAATAGGTCCTCTTCCTGATAGTTATGGCTTTAAATATTGCCTTACTATGGTGGACAGATTTTCACGCTGGCCAGAGGCTGTTCCTCTTCAAAACATTGAGGCCTTAACGATTTGCAGGGCTTTCGTTGATCAGTGGATTTCTCGTTACGGTTGTCCCGAGACTTTAACCACTGATAGAGGTACTCAATTTGAGTCACAAGTTTTTGCAGCTCTTTTGCAATTAATTGGATGCAATCGCATCCACACCACCGCGTACCACCCGGCATCTAACGGCATGGTAGAAAGATGGCACCGAACATTGAAAGCAGCCATCATGTGTCACGCTGACCATAAGTGGTCCCGATCTTTATCAACCTCATGCCGAATTTGTTTTCGGTACCACCCTTCGTATACCCGGTGAATTCGTCCTACCCGAGGATTTTTCGCCGGACCCGCACGCTTTCTTGGAAGAATTCCGCGAATGCATGCGCAAAGTGAAACCTATTCCGGTGGCTCAGAAGTACAAGCGTAATCCTATTGTATTTAAAGAACCTAATTCTTGTTCTCAGGTATTTTCACGCGTTCACGCTAGAAGATCTTTGGAGCGACCATATACTGGTCCTCATAAAATTTTAAATAGAACGTCTGAACGCGTTTACGAAATTGAGGTTAATGGCGTACCTCAACAAGTCTCTGTTGAAAACATCAAGCCAGCGTATTTTACGCGTGAGGACGTCGACCACTTACCACAACCGAATGAGGGCGAACTCGCGTCTTCATCAGTAAATCCGCCTGTTCGCACTTACTCGCGTCAAAATAAAAAGGTATCCTTCAAATTGTCAATTTGGGGAATAAATACAGATGCGATTTCTGTCATTTTTCATGGATATCTTGTGTAATTTAAAAGCTTTTGCGACCATCTCATGTATCGTGTGTCGCTTCTAAACTGTCATGACATGTATATATATATATATATGATATCATTATTATTACTATTTTGTTTTAAAGGATCCTGTAAATATTATGTGCACTATTGTCTCTCGCGAAGACTTAGATAACAATTTTTTTAATGTTAAGAGACTACCAAAAAGCCTGACAACGGTTACACCGCCATATAAAATGTTTTAAAATTCAATTTTAGGTCTTGTATATTTTATTCTATTAATTTCAGACCTTATACTCCGTCGAATACGATTTTAGGTCTTGTATATTTTATTCTAGTAATTTCAGACCTTATACTCTGTCAAAATACGATTTTAGGTCTTTTATACCTTATGTTATTAATTTTAGACCTTATATCATGTAAATATGATAAATTAGGTCTTATATTTAGTGACCAATGATTTTAGGGTCACCTCGCTGTATATACAGAAAATTTATCTACTCATCGTTTATAGCGATAATTTTATATAAAAAATATTACCTCGTTAACTTAAGTGTGGTGTGAATGAAATTGAATGATCGTGTTTAAGGTACATTTTAATTTAAACTATGCGAACGTGCTTCCTTCTTTTATGTATCGTTATCACTCAGGAGGGAGTACTGTAGGGAATCACCATTACAATATGGCTTAGTCACGGCTAGGTACTTCTAGTTACTTCTAGTAGTTTGTACAGTAACTTTTAGGCAGGTATTTGACCGTAGAGTTTCCACTCTATTGCGACTCGCATACTCGTAGACTCTAGCCAGCCACGCTTGGCACTCGTCTCGTTAGTTGGTACCGGCTCGACCTGCCGTTTGCATCTTTTGACTCGTGCTCTCATGCACAATGTAATACCAGTACAATAAAGTAAAGTTGTTGAGTTTTAACAGAAGCTCTATCCTTCATTTCATTATCTTACCAGTCGGGGATGCAATTTATTTTATGGAGTCAGATTACGAATATGTGGAAGGTTTTCACAATTAACAACTACACATACCTATTTCCCACACTTGGAAAAAATGTGCGACCTCTCTTGGCGAAAAAAACGCAAGAATAAGTTTGAAATTAAAAAATAAAGGTGAAATAATTTTGTTAAGAAAAAATCATTATTCTTCTCATAAAGCTGAAGGAAGAAGGTTTCAAAAACCCTCATAGAAAAGTTGAATTGTATGAATTTATTGGAAGTTACGGGCAATTAAGTATCGGCGTACGTGGTAAAATCACGAAAATTCGAGCCCTTGTATTACGACAACCAGTCGTACCAGCAGCCTCCCCTTCCGGGAACTAGAAGAGGTCCACTATGAATATAATTCAGTGGACTTTCAGGAAGATCGGGGACAATAAGTTTTTGGGTGGGTAAACTTGAGAAATTTTGCCACATACTTGATATAATACGTATAATAATATGACACTTAAAATAATAATATAATAAAATACTTATTGAATATCTCTTATGTTTTATGAATTTTCCAAACATTATTTAAGGGTTTTTCTTGCAACACCTGATGGAACGCATACTAGAATTTGTATCAAAATTACTAACAATAGATGACATATTCTTCGTATAATTCGACATCGAATTGTCTTCAAATTGAATTGACGTTTTCGAAGCATGAAATGTGAAATTATCCAACGTTTCGAAACGATATGTGGCATGTGCAAGAAATGATATCTGGGCGGAAAAGAAGTAAAGAAAAAAAAGTGGAAACATATTCTATAATATCATACGTATGATGTACGAATTTTTCCTATTACAAGTACATGTTGTTTGTGTATGAAGGTTGAAAATTTGATGTGTGATGAATTTAATAATAAAAATTATTTGAAACTTATTTATGAATCACACTAGAGTCCCGCTGTAGTAACCGTGTCCGGGGTACCCTTAATCAACAAACACACAATCTCGGGAATTTATACAAACCGTTCTTCTTCTCCTTCTTGCATGTGGCTTCTTCTGGCACCGAAACGTAGACATCGCAACTCCTCTGAACTAACAAACGCCTCCCTCTCGCCCCCTTGGACCGCCTTGTCCCTTATCTCGGGAAATACTATAGTGGGACTCTGGTGCAAACTCCTTCAATTCATCAACTTTTACGGGCAAGTAATTTGTCATTGGAATAGAAAAAATCCGTGGATGCTAATTATACTATTCTCAAATCGCTAGTTTATAGACTATGCTTATAGACAAACAGAAAAGTAATGAGAAAATGAGAAGCCAAGGGGCCCTGATCCTAACAGTGGCCCTAGGGCTGCAGCCCTCTCCTCCTGTACTTCGAATGCGATCAAGGGTGTGGGGTTACACGCGGCACGACGCGGTACGGCGCTGAACAATGGTGGTGGGGGATGCCAGATAGCGGACTCGAGTGCAGTCGGCTCGAGGGGCCATTCACTGTCGAATCAGTCACTTTTAACGTTTGAAATCAAGGAGGAATCCAGGAAAAATAATGAACAAAAAATCACTTTAATCTAAGATGGAATCAATCAACTCTGGGTTTTTATTCATGCGAAAGTGACATC
The DNA here is from genome assembly GCA_932178445.1 of Andricus quercusramuli. Classification (NCBI taxonomy): domain Eukaryota; kingdom Metazoa; phylum Arthropoda; class Insecta; order Hymenoptera; family Cynipidae; genus Andricus; species Andricus quercusramuli. The sequence goes on from CAKNXH010001950.1 coordinate 406,301, forward strand.
GTCTAGTTAACTCTATTTATATAGGAAATCTGTTTTTTTAAGAAGCGAATCTGTGAATTTATAAAGTGAATCAAAGACTTTAAGGGGGTATTTCTATTTGACCGTACCAAAAAATCGATTTTTTGATAGTATATAGTATGTGGAATTTGTACGCAAAGGGATTTGTTTGGTCCAGGCTGCTTAACGAAGCTGCAGCAAGGTCAAAACTTTCAGTGCGAGGTCTGAATTTTCAGTGTCACGCTACATGTTGAGCAAGTCGTTTTTCTCAAAACACGATTTTTTAAAATGGCTGACATGATTCCGTCAAAACCACTGTACCGATTAAGCTCAAACTTGGAGGATATATTTAGCAGATGTTTGGCTATAGCTCGAACTAGAATAAATAAAAAATAATGATTTTTTAATTTTTAGCAAGTCAAAAACTACCCCCAAAAAGTCAAAATTCGTGAACAAAACTTCAAATGGGCGCCATTTAGTCAATTTTTAATATTTTTGATTTGTTACAGTCCCGGCTATAGCCGTACTCATGTGTTTTAAGAATTTCTTCGATTTTTTTGCTTCGGATGACCTGGAGCAGTTGAATCATGTCAGCCAAGTGAGGGTGTCGTTTCTGTGACACATTCTTTAAAATGTTTCAGCGCCCCCTATTATTTATTTTTTAATTGGTAACCATGTATTATTTTTTAGTTTAAGATCTGCTTAAAAATATAAAGAAACTTCCATTCAAAAATATTAACAATTGTATTTTTCATGAATTTTTGAAGAGCGCCTGAAAAAAGCTCGGCCAAATAGAAATACCGCCTCAAAAAGGGAGTCCGAGCGGAATCAGTGGAGTCAAAGGGGATCAAGGTTCGAACAGAAGATTCGGTTGTGAAAACATTCTCGTGCGCGGAAATGTTGCGCAGTGGTCGGCGTTGTGTACGTCAGTTTTCGGCGATTTTCGATTTTAACTTTGATTTTGACAATTCATGAAATCTGAGAACCAACATGATGCAAAAGAGGAATCTGTCGCATTTAGCAGGAAGTCAGCAGGAGTCAGTGGGAATCCACGGAAATCAAGTCTTGAAATCATTTTAAATCGTTTGAAATCAAATGGAATCAACTGAAATCTTTTGTCAAGATTCTTCTGATTTCAGAGTGAATGGCGCCTCCAGTTCGCTACTTCCGTTTCAACTCGTATTGCGGGGTTTGGGAGAGCTTCCGGGGTCGGGGTGAAGGGGGACGATGCGTTTACGTGCGGTACGACGCGGAACGGTGGTAGTGGGGGCTTTGAGATAGCGGACTTAAGTGCAGTCGGCTACTTCCGTGTCAACTCGTGTTGGGGTGTGCGACGGTTTTTGGTGCTAAGGGGGTTGGGGTAAAGGGGGACAATACGTTTCAGCGCAGCACAACGCGGAACGTTGGTAGTGTTGGTAGTGGGGGATGCGAGATAGTGGACTCGAGTGCAGTCCGCTACTTCCGTGTCCAGTCGGGCTAGAACTAGATTTTTGAAACGGAAGAGTTTCCTATTACAGTGTGTGGACGGGAACAAATTCAAGTACGACCAAGAGTTTCAAGACATGATATTAAGGGTGTTGGTTAACTCCGACTTGGAATTTTTTTTATAGGCACGGAACTGACTCCATATATAATTTTTCCCAAGTATTTGAGAGCGAAAGAAAGAAAACTTGTCAAATATCAGGGTTTTGCGAGATCCTTGGATCAACGAAATTTATAGGAATGAAGCCTTATGCTGAGGCAATAATTATTTTCGTGGAAATTATGAATTTTTCGAAAGGGAGAAATCTGCGGATAGCAGAAGACAGCATTTGAACGGCGTGAACTGTTCGCAAATTTATTTTTTCACTCACAATTCTGACATCACAGAAGCATTTTCAGTTGTTATCCAATATTAGAAACCCAAAAACTTCATGATGGCGAACCTAAATTTTGCGAAATGCGTCGCGAAATGGAGAAAAAACTGGAACAAAATTAAGATGTCCTGTGCATGTGAGGACCATAAGACTGTATTTGTAAGCAGCAAAGCAAACTCGGCATATAAACTAGCTGTCAAATTCGCGCTCCGAATCTCCAATGCTCTGAAGTCCGGACCCCAAATTGCCACTCGCGAAATCGGAGCGCCCTTCCTTATCGACTGCGAGTCCAGGCTTCAAGTCTCCAGTATTCGATTGAGAAATAAAATAAAAAATGTGAATAAAATTGATCACAAAATATTTAAAATTTGTTTGCAATTTGGTGCAAATGCACAAATTTTATAGATGAATGGAAAGCAGTTTACGAGAAAACGGGTTACAAGAAATCCGTGCAAAATAACCATGAGTTTGAATTATAGATCGATAGAGAAAGCAGCGGTGGGATAATGGTCTAGGTTCAAGGCTACAGATTCTGCCGTCAGGCGTTCGCGTCCTCGTACTCTCTTCAATTTTTTTTTTTTCGATTTGTTTTTCAATACATGAACATGAATATGCATGAATAATATAAAAATATTAATAAATATTAATATTTTTATAATAGGGTGAAGCAACAAAAATCTTTTTTGTGATAAATTATAAATAAAATGAAGAACATGAATAAAATTATTAAAATTTATAAAACGAGTAAAATGGATGAAATCAATCAAATTAATGAAATCAATAAAATCAATGAAATCAGTGAAACCGATATAAATTTTATTTGATTGATGTTGTTTATTTGATTGATAATGAATTGATTTTAGTGATTTGATTCAATTTATTGATTTTAGTGATTCATTTGATTGTATTTTGAAAAAAAGCTAATATTTATATTGATTTTCTTTATTTTATTACAAAATACAATGAAATGAATCAATAAATTGAATAAAATCACTTTTATCAAGAAAATCAAATTATAATCAATAAAGTCAAAATTATACTGATTTCAGTGATTTCATTAAATTTATTGATTTTTTTATTAATTTCATCGTATTTTTTTAAAAAATAAAGAAAATCAGTATGAATATCCGATTCTTTTATTAAAAAATACAATCAAATGACTCAATGAAGTCAATAAATTGAATAAAATACTAAAATCAAATTATTATCCATAAAATCAAAATTGCACTGATTTTAGTGATTATAGTGCTTTTATTCAATTCATTGATTTTAATGCTTTGATTGATTTATTTGATTGATTCTATTGATTTGAATGATTTTTTTGATTTTATTTTATTGATTTTGTTCAATTTATTGCTTTTTTTATTGTAAATATTTAAATTTTTTATTAAAAAACACAATCAAATGAATCAATGCACAATCAATAAAATACTAAAATCAAATCATGACAGATAAAATCAAAATTGCACTGATTTTACTGATTTTAGGGATTTTATTCAATTTATTGATTTCATTGATGTTATTGATTGTTTTTTTAAATTTTATTGATAGTAATTTTATTTTTTTGTTTTCAGTGATTTTATTTATCTACTTGATTTTTTTATTAAAAAATAGAATGGAATAAATCAATAAAAGCAATAAATTGAGTAGAATCACTAAAATAAATAAACGCGATTTATGATCAACAAAATCAATAATATGTTTGTTAAATGGTTTGAATATGGTTGTTAAATGGTTTGAATCTTATCTTAGTAATCGTTCTGAAAGAGTACAAATTAGCAATGGGCCTTGACAAGTGGCCTCACTCTTAACCCTGCTAAGACTATGGCTATAATCATTGGTCCTTCTTCCTCTCCATCACTTGAAACTATCGCAACCCTGCATCCTCTCTTGATCGATGGACAACTTATCCCCTTTATTGAATCTGTGAAAGATTTAGGCTATATTCTTAATCGCTCTCTTACTTGGAATGAACAAATTGCGGATATTTGAAGGAAAACCTTTAGAGTCCACCAACAGCTTAACAGGAATAAAGAATCCTTTCCTACTTCAACGCGTATCCTCCTATTTAAAAGCCTCATCCTTCCTTTCTTTAACTACGGTTGTGTGGTATATGACGATATTACTGATGAGCTGAATGCAAAGCTTGAGCATACGCTTAATGCTTGCATTCGGTTCATCTATAACATCCCTAAAAGTGAGCATATTACTCAGTATAGAGAACGAGCAGGACTTCTTAATGTCGCCAAAAGAAGACAATTTTTTATGGGTAATTTACTTTATATAGCCTATTCAGTAATGAAGCTCCGCGCTATCTTTTTAATCTCTTCCATTTTATTAACAAAGATCAACCAGCACATTCCAAACTCCGTGAAAGGAAAACAGTACTAAAAATTCAGCCACACCGCACGTGTAAAATGCAAAGGTCTTTTGTTATTCGTGTTGCTCGCCTTTGGAACAAACTACCTTCAAGCATAAGAAATGCACCTTAACAATTTGTTTTAGAAAACTCCTTTTTGGTTACTTACTTAACACATCAAATCCTACCCTCGAATTCACATAATGGTAACACTTAAATCCTTAATTAATAGTATATTGCGTATCAAGGGCGTAAAGAAGGCTATTTTCACAAGTACGAACTTTCCGCCTGAGCGAAGCGAGGGATCCAGTGGGCACCGGGACATCCTAAAGACGTCCTAAGAATATCTTTGTATGTCCTGGGACGTCTTCGGACATTGCGACTAATATCTCTGAGTCGTACGAAGAATAACCTAAAGACGTCTTTAGAACGTCCAATGTCTGGCCCAAGGTTGTCCAAAAGATATCTTCAGGGATGTCTCAAGGACGTCCTGAAAAATACATATTAAAGACAAAATTGGAAATTTGTGTTTTTCGGTGTCTGTAGATTAAATGATCTCTTACGTCGATTTTATTCCTAAATTAGTCATTATTCAATTGGAACTAATGCATTTTATAAAACTGTTTTCAGGTGTAAAGTTGTAATTCAAAATTTAAAAGATTTTAAAAAGTTATTTGAATACTGTATATTGGGAAACAAGAGCTATTAATTTTTACATAAGACTGTCATTAAACATTAGAACAAAACGAAGCAATAAAGAAGTCCGGTTTCTCTTTTAGGAAGACTGTATTCAGGTCTGTATAGCTATGTAACTTTCAATGCAAAAATAACTATTTGATCCATTTCAAATGTCGTATTGAAGCGGTGACCTAATTTTACAGAGTGATATCAGTTTAAAACACGACAGGCAAAAAAGTGCTGCGTAAAGGAAATTAATTTAAAACAGAAATTTGATTCTTTGAAAGTTAGGTAAATTTATTAATCATCTTAATAACAAAACATGACCATATGTAGGTTATAATTTTAGAACGATTCGGTTATTATTCAAATAATATTATAAATGTGAAGTAAGGTAAATAGGAAAATTACAAACAACAACTCGTACATACAATCTTAATCATTTTCAAAACCAAAAGTTGATTTTAGACATTTCAA
>CAKNXH010001951.1:0-18255 GCA_932178445.1 Andricus quercusramuli
TTTCACAACATAAAAAGCAATAAACAGTTACTTCAATAAAAACATTAGAATAATTTTTACTTGATGTTTTTCTGAAATTTTGAATTTATAATGACCTTTATAACTAATTTTAGAAAATGTTAATTTGTTATTAACCTTTTAAACTACTTTAAAAAAAAAACTAAAATATATGTACACATAATCTTGAAAATTGTATTCAGATAGAGTAATTTCACAACGTCACAAACATTTCAAAAGGTTATATAATTGCAATAGAGGTATTTTGAAGAAAAAGTAAACTTTTATTATAAAAATAATACCCATATGGTAATAATTATTGAAATTGGAATAACATAATTTTTTAAACAAATAATCATTGTTAAAAATTATCTTCTTCTATAGTAATACTAGATAAATGTGTGTTTTTTTTTTAATTTTCCACTTTTTGTCAATTTTCCACCGACCAAGTACAGTAATAATTAATTTAATTTAACAAAAATAATTGTTTAAATAATTTAATGTTGTTTATAATTATTTGAACTTTTTGTAACCTTTTCACTGAAATAAGTCATGCAAGTTAGAAACAAATAATACGTATTATTATTAAGTTTGACAAAAGGCTCTTATTAACTACTTTAAGGAAAATTTACAGTCAATATGATCTATATAGAAAATTTGAAACGAAAAAAATTAAAAATTGTAAACAAAAAAATTCGTTCTCTACAATAAAAGATGGCTTTTAAACAAAATACTTGAATTTCCAACAAATTATTAAATTTTTAACATATTATTTGAATTTTCAACATAAAATTCCACGAAACTGATGCATTTTTACCCAACAAAAATGAAATTTTAAACTAAGAAAAATATTTTCTTTCTTACTAATAAAGTAGAATTTTCAACTGAAAAAGATAAATCTTAAAGAAAATGGAACAATTACATTTTCAGTTAAAAAATTAATTTTAAGCCAAAAAAAAGAAGACTTTTCCACTATACAGTTAAATTTTCAACCAAAGCCTACAGTAAAAAAATTGTTTTTTTAACAATGGTGTTTAACTTTTACCCAAGTAGTTGAATTTTCAATTTGAAAAGATTAATTTTCAACAAAATAGTTCAACTTTCAACCAAAGAGGATAATTTTCAACCGAAACGTTGCATTTTCATGAAAAAAAAAATAAATTTCTACCAAAAGCGGATGAATTTATAAATCAAAAAGATGAATCTGAAAAAGATAGTTGAATTTTTCGTTAAAAAAGATTTTAGTTGACTTTTCACAATCCAAATCTGAATTTTAACTCAGAAATAAGTATCTATAAAAAATGAAATTTTTCATCAAAAAGACGAATTTAAGTTTTCAACACCGAAATAACAATTGTAAGCTACAAGTTAATTTTCTGCTTAATAGTCGAATTTTTAAACAATAACTATGACTTTTTAACAAGATTGTTAAATTATCAACCAAGCAGTTGCATTTTTGTCCAAGAAAACATGAAAATTTGAAATCAAAAAGACAAATTTTCAAGAAAAGAGTTGAATTTTCATACAAAAGAATTTCAATGGTCTTTTTCACGGAAAAATACAAATTTTAAACAAAAAGTAAATTTTCTAGGAAATAGTTGAATTTTTAACAAAACAGCTGCATTTTTTTCCACGAAAGATGCAATATTTCTACTGAAAAAATATAAACTTTTAAATTAAAAAGACAAATTTTTAGAAAAAATATTGTTCATTTAAAAAATATTGCCTTGAGCTGTGAACAATTTATATAAACAATTATTTTCTCAATTTTTTAAGTTATAGACAAATAATGAAGAAATATTAGAAAGAATTATATTTAAAACAATCTCTATCTTTTTTGTGGGTATATTTTTTTGAAATGAAACCGATATTTGAAATATTTCGTAAATCTAAATGGCTCATATTAAATGAAAATTTTCCTTGAAGAAATTACTAAGAGTTATCTTATTTGAATTAATATGAATATTTATTATTTGTTCATCACTTGCATTACTTATTAGCTGACTAAGTAACAAGTGGAAAAAAAGTTTAAATAATTATGAACAATAATAAATTGTTTAAACATTTTTTTTTAACTTGCGTGCTTATTTTCATCGTGTCATGTGAAAAAAATAGATTTCCTTAAAAACTTTATCGTTAATTTCTGGAACAAAGTAAAACTTTTTACTCACGTAATATTTTTTTTCGTCAGACGTTCACGAACTTATAAAAAACATATTTTTCATAAATCTGCGTTTCCTTATAAGGCACCATTTTTAAGCTATCCAAAAATATCCTGTCGCAATGATAAGCGGTATTCTAAGAATATTTAACTCGCTGGCTATTTTGCTGAAACTTGTGATATATATGGTATATGATATATATGGGAATTTCTCAAAACCGTTTCAATCGATTACTTCCAAATTTTAATAGTATATTCAGCACACGTACGGCTATCGCTGGAACTAGGATTTTTGAAAAATATTGAACCGTTCTTCTTTTTCTAAAAAAAAAGTCGCAAAAAATCATGAAATTTTTGGTCCTAATGTTTAAAAGCATATAAAAAATTGAATTTTAAGGATTTTCAAAAAATCCTAGTTCCGGCGATAGCCATCCACCTATAGATTAACATCCAATTTTTTTTTTTTTTTATTCCGGATGAGCCACTCTGACAGAATCTAGGTCGCCGGTTACCTACCTTTTTTTATATGTTTGCCATTCACTGAATAAAACTCGCGATCAAGATCACATTTTTGCATATAAAAATTCAGAGTTACTACTAAAGACCATTTATTCGTTTTGTCAACAGTTTTTCAAGAAATACGGATTTTCTCCTGCCTCATCTTGTTTTTTGTTCAATTTTCACATTCGTTGTATTGGCTAGACTTCTCGACGAGGTAAATATGCTGTATTTTGGCGTACGTGTTTCATAGAGTCATGTTTCCTCGATTTTGTTTTTCACTGATAAAATTTGTTCTTGATGGGCTATACATCCGGCTAATGACTGGCTTTTCTTACAAATGGGGAAAAACGAGTTAGTATATGAGCAGCGACTGAACAGGAGAGCAAAAATGTGTCAATGGATCCTGTGCACATAAACAAAAAGATGGAACATGGGTTAAGAACACATGTTGCGATTATAAAACATGCCAACCAGGTGAGTCAAAAATTGTTACTAATTACACAAGGCACAGGGGAAAATTTAGCGGTGTTTTTTAGATTTCAAATTCAATTATGTTTCCTTGTAGCTTCAATTCCTTGTAGTTTCAATTATGTTTCCTTCTTCAGATAATGTGTAATATGCATTTCAGATTTCTTCTACAACTTTTCTAGGTCATGCCACAAGTTAAAGTCGAGGCACAAAATTCGAGAAATTCTTGCATTGTTTTCAACTTCTCACGTTGTATATCACAGTACTTTTGCTGGTCGTACCGACAAATTCCGACGGTGGTGTCATTCTCAAAATTTCACTACGGGCCTGATTTGAAGAGACTCTTTGGAAAAATAAAGATTATTTCACTAGAAGTGAGAAAATTTTGATACATTAAAATGAGAATATCAGCATTGAAGCATAGTTTAAAGTAATAGTTCAAAATACTGGTATTGAATAATACAATTTTTTTTTACTTTCATATAGTTCGGACCCTGATTATGCATACTATGAGTGCCGGTTATAGAAACTACCTCGCCATTGATTGGCGCGTTGCAAGCAGATACCCAAATTCTTGTTCATTCTTCTTCTTCATCAGCTTCTTCTTGTTCTTCAAATTCTTCAAATTTAAGTTTTAATGTGTTTTGTATTTGAAGAGAGTGTAGTTTTTCGATATTCATTTCGTAAATAATAAATAATTTTCAAACCCCTGAAGCAATTGTATTCATTTCACAATAGCTCGCATTAGGGTGATTCAAAAATCACAGTTTCAAAAATTCCATGTGCAGTTGGAAATTCTTGATCCTTGAAAAAAAAAAATCCTGAGAAGTGTAGTGTAATTGGATGAAATATTATACTTCCTCATCAAAATCGCAAAGGTTGAACTCTTATATGTTTATTGCTTTCATACTGAAAATTCATTCTTGCTTATTGTAAAGTCCACCATTATATTTTGGGTTCACAATTAATATCTTTTGGCTGAAGATTCTACAATTTCTTTAAAAATTTAATTATTCTGTTGAAAATTTAACTTTTTTTATTTGAAAAATCAAATATTGGTTGAGAGTTGAATAAATTTGATTAAAATTGATATCATTTTTTTTATGTAACAAAAATTAATCTTATCTATTTAAAAATTACATTTCTTAACCGGAATTATATATATATATATATATATATATTTAATTTTCGGCTGAAAATTGATCACTTTTATTCAAAATTTTAATTATTACATTTTTCGTTGAGAATTCGCATCTTTTATTGATATGAATGAATCTGTATTTTGAGTGAATGTTATTTGTTACGATCAAAACAAAAACTACGCGTCCTATAAGAAAGTTCCAAAGATTTTCAATTATTTGGAATTGCTACGAGAAGCTTTAAAAATTTTTCAAGATTTTAGGAAATTTGAAAAAATTTCAATGAATTTTCAATTGATTTCAGTAATTTGAAGGGATTTTAAAAAATTTGAAGATTATAGCATATCTATGAAAGTTTCAAGGAATTTCCGAAAGCTTTAAAAAATTTCAAGGAATTTTCAAAGATTTCAAATAACTAGAAATATTTCAAGGTGTTATAAAAAATTCCAAGGAATTCCCATTCGATTTTATTTCAGAGAATTTGAAATATTTTAGAGTTTTTAAAAAGATTCCAAGGCGATTCCAGAGATTTAAAAGGCTTCAAGTGTTTCAAAAAGATTCCAAAGATTTTTAAATTTTTGCAATAATATCAACTGTCATACGTTTCGTTAAAAATTCATCTATTTTAGTTAAAAATGCATGCATTTTGTTAAAAATTCAACTATTTCATTTGGCCCAAAAGTAATTTTGTTTGCTAAAAATTCATATTTTCGGTTTGAAAGTGCAAGTGTTTTGTAGAAAATTCGTCTTCTTGGTTTGAACATTCAACAATTTAGTGGAAATTTTTTTCTGACTTGGTTCAAAATTCGGCTTTTTCGTTTCAAAATTTATCTCCTTTGGTAAAATAATCAATTTTTTCTTAGTTCAAAATTCAACAATTTGGGTAGAAAAATAACTTGGTTTGGTTGTGGATTCAGCTGTTTGGATAAAGTTGCGAATCGGTGAACCCCCCGATTTCGTTGAAACCACGTATACTTATATAAAAAAATTTCTGAAGAAGGTTCAGCTTTTTTTGAAAATTTGTCTTACATTAGCTCTTACATTATATAAATATAATTTTCCTAAGATTCTTGAGAAAACGCATACATATTTTTTCAAATTTCAGATATGTGAAATAAAAATTTCAACAAAAAAGTTCATCTTCAACCAATTAGTTGAATTTTTAAACAAATATATGATTCTTTTCCAACAAAAAAATGACTTGTCAACAAAGTGGTGCAATTTTCAACCAAGCTAATCAATTGATAAAAATTCCGGAGGTCTTAAAAAAAAATCGTGTATTTGTTTTTTCATATATTAAACATAAAATAAAATTTTGCAAAACGTGATCAAGTCGAAGAAACTATTTTATTGTTTTCAAAATTAAATACATAACGCAAATTATCGTTTTTTAAATTATTGTTTAATTTTTTGCAATTCGACTTCTGAAATTCCAGCAAAAATTGCGAAGGCTGCGCTTCTGGATGGCAAGTATTATAAAAGTGCACCCCTTTATTACTATCAATGAATGAGAAATATATTTATTAATATAACATTTCTGTAAGTAATGAATTAGAATATTTGGTTTGGACAATCAATAATAATATAACCGATTTTTTGTTAACAATAGCACTTGTTCTTATATTAATAGACCTTTGTTATGTAAAAACCACCCCTTAAAAACTGTTTATGTTTTCTTTAGCAGGCAATTTTAATGATGATACATGTAACAGAACTGTTTAAGTGTTTCGTTAACACTGGCCACTTCATGAATCTAATGATAACACATGATTTTCTCCTACGTTAGGGAAGAATACATCTTGAAGCCACATTTGAAGCAAATATGAAGAAAGTTTACCAGATTTAGAGGCTTGCAAATGAATATTGTTCGCCTGAAAAAGTCCTTCTTTTGCTCTTGGTCCAAACCGTCCGGATGGTTCTTTTAAAATTACAAAAAGGGGTGAAAGTAATCTTCCATCGGCACATATGATTGGCTGAATTGTATAGCTATGCGTGGTGGAGGAAACCGATTGAACAACATTTTCCACAGTTCTTGTTCCTTGAAAGCTCAAAGTTCTTCCACTCTGTAATTCCAAACTGAAGCCACTTTGATCAGAATCGAAAATGTTGCTTTCCCCATACCTAAGAATTTCTGATTTTACATTGTTTTTAAAAACATCGCATTCTTGTTCTATATCTCTAGCTTCATGTGAAGATGCCATAGACGTAAATTTTGTAATTTTTCGCGAAACAACGTTATGCAGTTTTTCGAATTTTTATACCCACCAATATGATGCTTCAAGCCATGGCATGTCCAATTCATGCTTCATTTGTGAAGCCCATCTTCGAAGATCTATATCGTAAACTGTCATCTTAAAACCAATAGCCTCCTTTAAATCGTCGAAAGTGTTTTTTGCAACGTTGTATACCTTATCTTTTCGGTCACTACCACTTTTGATTTGTTCTTGCCATCTTCTCGCTCTGAACGAAGCTTCTTGAACCTTTGATGAATGGATGTAAAAGATAAATGTTTTTTCTTTCCATAATTCCAATAGTCAGCAGCTTCTTTTATAGTCGAAATTGACTTTCTCCTCTTGATATAAACAACTAGGTACTTCACCATAATCGTTCTCTTCTTGTTCTTTATCTTCAATCGGTTGTATATCAATTTGACTATCCCCATGACCAAGTTGTAAGTCGATTAAATTTTCAATAACAAATGAGGAATCAAACATATTTCTCCTTATAATATCCTCCATTGCATCTTGTAGATGTACTTCCTCAGGTGTTATTCTGAAGGCTGAATGCTGAGTTTTTCCGCATTGAACGTTATTATCAATAACGATATTATGTTTAACATGTACACGTTAGAAACACAAGAAAATTTGTAACTTAATAAATGTTCTTTTCTTTTGGTTTATATACATGTCTGATAATGTTATATGTGCGCACTTACTATTAAGAATGCCGAAATGATAATGCCTTTATCATATCACACACCCCACTTGTAGAATACAATATTTTGTTTGTCTTTTCATACATTTTTGGTACATTTATTTTTTATTTCGTAGAAGATATATTGTAATTTGAAAGACTTGAGCAATTTTCTATGGAAATATGTACGTGCCTGAACGTAAATATAAATTCTTTGAACAGTTCTCGTATATGTATCATCATTAAAATCGCTTGCTAAACAAAACATGAAAAGTTTTTTAGGGGTGGCTTTCACGTAACAGGGGTTTATCAATATAAGAACAAATAGTATCGTTGACAAAAAATCAGTTATATTATTATTGACTGTCCAGACAAATATTTTAATCCATTACGTATAGAAATGTTATATTCATAAAAATATTTATTATTCATTGATGATATTAAAGGGGTGGATGGCACCTAATTGAGGGGTTATTTCGAATACCACTGATGATTGCTGAAAGACTTTCATAACAAAACAAGATGTTTGCAGCATCAAAGTCCAAAATCTTAAACCATATGTCACATGGCGAAGCATTCTAGGGGTAGATTTTCTAAATTATGATACTCGATAGGGTAAGTGTTTTTACAACTTGCGTTAACGTAAAATTAAAAGTGTTTTCATGACGTGAACACCCAATTCAGCAAAAAAATGTAATATCCTGTAGTCTTTTGTAATACTTCGTAGATTTTTACGACAAAGGAAAAAAATATTAATGAAAAGTTATACAAATGTTTGAATAGAAGAAACTTATACTTCATTATTAACGTTTTTTTTTTACTTTTCTACAATAAAATATAATAAAAAAGTAACTTTTCGTATTTTATTGTTTTTTTGTTGCTGAATATTGTAAATTTTATTTTAAAAAGTACATTTTTTGTTTCGAATGTCATAACACTTTTAAAAAACTGGAAAATTTCTTCTCCCAGAAAAACTATTCGAGATAAAAAAAATGTTGAAAAAAGCTATTCATCTCAAAAAGATCTATAAATTTACTGTAGGCAGTTTTTAGATAAAATTCATAGTTTTTATTTTAAACGTGATAACGCTTTTAAAAAAATGAAGAATTATATTTTCTGGTTAAAGTATTTCAGATTTTTTGCATGGATTATTGTTATCAAGAAAATTGCTTAATAATATTGAAGGACTCAATTTGCAAGCACTTTTTGATCTTATTTTCTTGACATGAAAATTAATTTTCTGCAAATAATGGGACAGATGAGTTTTTAGTTTAAAAAAATTGATATTCAAATGGAAAAATGGAATTTTCCAAAAAATAGTGGGAATTTCAACTGAAATGGATGAATTGGATATCAAATAGTTGAATAAATAAATATTTGACAAAAAAGATTAGTTTCCGGCAATAAAAACAATTTTTCGAATAAATAATTGAATTTTCAACATGAAAAGATCAATTTTCAATTTAAAAATATCGGTTTTCAACAAAATAGCTGGATCCTCTATAAAAAAAGTAAATTTTTAACCAAGAAGTTTAGTTTTTTGACACAAAATACAAACTTTCAACAAAGTACGTGCATTTTCAAACAAATAGTTGAGTTTTCAACTAAAAAGGATCAAGTTTCAATTGAAAATATCAATTTTCAACCAAAAACGGGATTGTTCAGTTTTCATTAAAAAAAAAATAATATTCATTGAGAAAAATGAAATTCGCCACATTTTTCAGTTGAAAAATTTAAATTTTTAACCAAAGAAAGGACTTTTCCACCAAATAATTTAATTCTCTATCAAAAAGATGAATTATCAACCAAGAAGATTAATTTTCTATCACCAGAAAAAAATTTATCCTGAATAAATAAATTTTCGATTAAGAAGATGAATTTTCTCCAAAAACTGACAATTTTTCAAAATAATAACTGAATTTCCAACTAAATTCATTTTCAGTGAAAGAACAATATTATAGAAATTATTTCAAATAAGATAGAATCCAATTGTAATCAAGCAGGTTCTACAATTTAATTTGCAGAATTTCTCAGCGATAAAATATGTTGTTTTTTATAGTTAATAAGGCCAGACGTATATTTTTAATGTAAGAAAAAAATTGAATTTGGACATCTATGTTGTAAATAATGAAAAATATCAAATTTCAACGAATAGAATCAATTTTTTAAAAAATAAGGATTAATTTTCGACCAAGAATGATGAATTTTTTAAATAAAAAAGACGAATTTTCAACAAATAAATAATTGTCAAGAAAAAAAAAAGTTCATCCTAATTTTTTAACTTTCAAGTCAAAAGGCGAAAATGATTTCATCAATTTGAATATAGTTTGAGATTTATCGAATATTTGTTTAATTTTTATATATTTAACGTTTAATATAACAAAAGAGTTATTTTTCATGAATTTTGAATTGAAAAGTTTAACATTATATTCCTGGTTCAGAATTCTTTTGTTTTCGTTACAACGTCTATTATTTGTATGATAATTTGATTATTCTGTTTAAGATTGAACTATTTTTTCAAACACATTTTTTTTGTGGAACAATCAACTGGTAACATAATTTACAAATAAGTGTTAAACAAAAATCTAAGAGCCAATTATAATAAATTAAATTATAATTATATTCACAATTTTTTCGTTAATTTTTCATTTATATTTCGTGAAAAACAATACGAAAAACTATTCGAAGTATTTTTTGAAGTATTTATTCTAATATCCTCATACAAAAACATTTTAAAAGAATTTTTCTAATCTGCAGATAAATGCGATGTCAACAAAGTAATAAACTTTTCATTCCTGAATTCTTTCATATAGAGAAAAAGTTAGTAATGGTTTTAGATATTCTTTCAGTCTTCTTTGAAATATACGAGTATGAACGTGAAGCAGATAAAATCAAAGTAAAATTTTAAACCATATAATCTGGCATGCGGGGCAGTACATATGTACCTACTACGTGGGCGAATAAGTATAGCGGAAAGACAACATTAAAAATACAGAAATTGCGAGTTTCTTGGACTAACCATTTTGTAAAAAAAAATAATAATACGTACTTCTAATAAGGTAAGCACGGCAAATTTGTTGATACTAGCTATTTTCTGCCATGGTGTCAATATGCAGATTTTACAGTTAAAACAATAACAATGCTGTTTTATTCCTTTCTCGATTGAAGACCTTTAGTTTCACGAAATACAATCAACTATCCTCACAGAAAATAACAGCAGTGAATATTTGTTGCGGGTAATTTTCAAGTAAATAAAGTTCAATTCTTTCGCATCGAAAGAGAAAAATATTTAACAACGTTGACATGGTAATCATTCCCCATGTGGTGGATAAACTTTACCACGTGAAGTTAATTTTTGTTGCTTTTGTTGTTAATTTTGTTCTTTCTTTTTAGGCTTAAAAAAATGTGCCGAAGCACAATCCAATCTGATCAATCTTTCGAAAATTATCGTGGCTACACGGTACTACAGACTACAGACAGACGGACCTTCGTGAAAATAGTTTTTTCTGATTCATGGGGTCTCAAAACGTGGAGATTTGTTGAAAATCGACAAAGTCAAATTTTACATCATAGAGTCACGTTTCCTCGAATTTGTTTTTCACTGATAAAATTTGTTTTTGGTGGGCTGTACATCTGGCTAATGACTGGCTTTCCTTACAGATAGGGGAAAAAAGTTGGTATATAAGCAGCGACTGAAGCAGGAGAGTTTGAGTCTAATTTTGACAAAGAAATAAAAATGAAGCTTTCGAGTATCGTCGTTTTCACCGTGGTTTGTGTAGTTCTTTTTGGAACTGTTGTCGATGCATGTGCTCTCACTGGCTGTGGAATTTCAGGTGACGGCGTAAACTGGTCTCTGGACTCATGTTGCAATCATGAACTATCATGCCAAAGAGGTGAGTCGAAAATTGTTACTAATTACGCGAGGGAAGTTTTGGCCGTGTTTTTTAGATTTTAAATCCAATTATTTTTTCTTGTGGCTTTGGTGTTTTTACTCTACTTCAATTAATGATCAGAGTACACTACCGTCCGACATTGTCCATGATTAATTACACTTTCAAAAAACGAGCAAGGACCTTTTTTAAAAAACTGTTGTAAAGCTTATTGAATTCCGCGTAGAGTTCCTCTAAAGTCGAGGCACAAAATTCGAGAAATTCTTGCATTTTTTTCAACTTCTCACGTGGTATATCACAGTACTTTTGCTGGTCGTACCGACGATTTCCGACGGTAGTTTAATTCTCAAAATTTCACTACGGGCCTGATTTGAACAGACTCTTTGGAAAAATACAGATTATTTCACTAGAAGAGAGAACATTTTGATAAATTAAAATGAGAATATCAGCATTGAATTATAGTTTAAAATAATAGTTCAAAATACTGGTATTGAATAATGAAACATTTTTTTATTTTCAGTTGTTGAGTCAGGTAAAGTAAACTACAAGTGCAAGTAGAAACCACCTGGCCATTGATTGGCGCAATGCAGGCAGATGGAAGATACCAAAATTCTTGTTCAATCTTCTTCTGCATCTTCAGCTTATTTTTTCTTGTTCTTCAAATTCTTCAGATTTAAGTTATAATGTGTTCAATTATTTGAAGAGAGTGTAGTTTTCCGATGTTCATTTTGTGAATAATAAATAATTTTTGAAAACTTAAGGCAATTTTATTCATTTCACAACAGCTCGCATTAGGGTGATTCAAAAAACACAGTTTAAAAAATACCATATGCACTTGGAAATTCCTGATTTTTTGAAAAAAAGGAAATCGCTGAAGAAAATGTAATCTAATCCGATAAAACGTTATACTTCTGTACTGAAAGTTAATTCTTTTTAATCTTAAAATCTACTATTATATTTTTGGTTCACAATTAATATCTTTTGACTGAAGATTCTACTATTTCTTTGAAAATTTAATTATTTCGTTGAAAATTGAACTATTTTGTTAAGAAGTAAACTTTTTTGTCAAAAAATCAACTGTTGGTTGAAAGTTGAATAAATTTGATGAAAATTGATTGATCATTTGCATTGAAGCAACAGAACCATTATTTCTATCTTATATTTTTCTAAAAATTTCAATTATTCATAATCTTTTTAACTAATTCAATAAAAACTTAAAACACATTTACATATAATTTTGAACATTGAATTTAGATAATAATCTCACAACATCGTAAACATTTTGAAAATTATGAAATTGGAATAGAAGTATTTTAAATATAAATAAACTTTTATTATACAAATCATATTCAATATTCGATTACATCACGATTCCTTCTATAACACAATCTTACACAAGATGGAGGTTACATTCTTTCATATGAAGGATTTCAACTTTTATTCCTGGAAATTTAATTTATTTATAAAATAGAATCGACTAATATGTAATTAATGAGTTCACAACAAAGAAGGCATCAAACAATTGTTCTCATTGAAATATTTAAAATATATTCTTTCATTTGAAATTGCATTTCTATACATTTAATTTATTTATGAATTTTAAAACGAATTCCAGAAAAATTCAAAATATATGTATATGTTAATGAACCATTTCACAACATAAAAAGCAATAAACAGTCGTTTGAATAAAAACATTAGAATAATTTTAACTTGATATTTTTCTGAAATGTTGAATTGATTAGGTTCTTGTAGCTGTGTATGCGTAGAAAAAATGTTTCCTAATCTCTCCAAGCGTTATTAAAAAGATTCAGTAATACTTTTATTATTTCTATGTTTTTGAAAGCACAAGTTTTAAAAACGTATGCAAAAGTTATAAACTTATTTTTCAAGAATTTTCAATTTTATCAAAGTCGTGAGCTATAAATGTAGTGTTATTTTTATGAAAATTGAATTGATTTTTTATTTTTGAAGAATATTTTCCAATGGATGAAACCAGAAATGTTGGTCCAAAATTGCTGGTTACCGACGAACTGAATTCAGCACAATCAGTGGAAAGTTGCCAACAATAAAAAATCGAAATTGCGAGTTTTTTTAACCGTAGAGTTCTTACAAAGGCATGCTGGAAAATATGTTTATGTATTTATTTTAACATCCTTAGAAGAATATTTTGGATGATATGATAAAATCATGATAAAATTAATTCTTGTTCCTTGCTCTTTTTTCTTTTTATTTGCATTTTTACACTTGCGTATTATACCACAATCTGATATAAAAATAATAATATACTATAAACAATTAAACATACATAATTTGCACATAACATCCCTAGAAAAGTTACAAATATAATGTCTTATTGAAGCTTATATTAGAAAAAACTATGATCATAGGAGATCACATAACTCAATAAACCTGAAAACGAGAAAAATGTAGCAGCAACATGATAATAAGTAAATTATCATAACATAGCGTGAGGCAGTTTTGAAGTGATTTTGATTTGAGGGAGTGAGAATTGGTTCAGGGTTTGAGGAGGTAGAACAAGGTTCAGATTGTATTACCCAATAATTCGTGGGGGAGAATGATAAAGGTAGAGAAATTCGCGTAAGATTATTCCTTGAATTAAATTCTGTAGTATTTATTGCAATCTGATGTTGGCTATATTTTTCTACATCATACTTTAAATTCTGACAGTATAGGTTTAAGTTTCGTGATGAATAACAGGATAAACTATTTTAACTTTTTATTCTAATATCCACATACAAAAACGTTTTCAAAGAATTTGTCTAGTCCACGCATAAATGCGATGTCAACAAAGTAATAAACTTTTTATTCGTGAATTCTTCCATATAGAAAAAATTTAGTAATGGTTTTAGATATTCTTTTATGTCTTCTTTGAAATATACGAGTATAAACGTGAAGCAGATAAAACTAAAACAAAATATAAAATCATACAATGTGACATGCGGCGCAGTACATATGAGGCACCTAGAGCAAGAGTCGGAAAATTATCAATGTCCAGGAAAAGTGCGATCAAAAAACAGTTGGAGCAAGAAAAAGACAAGTTTCGTTCACCTGTAAAGACGAACAGAGTGAAGTTGGAGAAAAAGAGCGACAACGGAGTCGCTCTTTTCCTCGGACTTTATGATGTTCGTCTCTACCGCGAAGCAAAACTTGTCTTTTTCTTCCTCCAACTATTTCGATTTCCATTTATTCGCAAAGGGTTGTCATTCAGTTCTTTAGCTTTCACAGAATATTTAGAGAGTGTTTAAATACCTGTACAGAATCGATGAGCTGAAGTAAGTTTATGTATCGGTTTGATAAGTTCATGTTTCAATTAATGCAAAAATGTTTCTCTAAACTTGCTTTTGAATTGTTTATTAGTGATAGAATTTCCACACGATTTTTTTTAATTTGGGAAAACGTCTCTGACGCTTTAATAATTATAAATTTGAATAAATAAATTAAATGAAATGAAAAAGAAATAAATAAAATGTAAATATTTATAAAATAAATATTCAAGAGATTCCAAAATTGTACGATACTATACGAAGTTGTACCTTGAAGAAAAAAACAAGTCATTTAAGCAGAAACTTTTATACAAAAATTTACGCTGTCAACTGGCATGTCCAATTGGTTTTCCTTACCATTTTTTCACTCAGATTTCCAATTGAACCGACCAATTCTCAATCCAATTGGTTTCTCCAATTGACACAAAGTTTCTCCAAAGACACAGAAAATACATTAAATCACAAGAAATTCATCAAACAGCACATTGAAGTACAAAAAAAAATTAGAAGTACAAGAAAGTAAAACTACACTGCAGTCCCGCTTTACCAGCCGTGTCGGGGGTACCCTCAGTGGCCTCGAGGGTGAATCGGGACTCTCCAAACCGTGAACAAGCAGGACTGTATGATATGAACCATTCTTGTCAAAGTTTTGTCCCAAAAAATATTTTCTTTGTATTTTTGCCATTTTGGTTTTATAATATCATAATGAAAGTAGAAATGTTTGTGCTGAAAAATCAAACTTCATCAAAGTACCTTGTTATGAGTATGTACGTACATATAACAGGGTGGCCATTTTAATGGAGGAAAAAAATTTGCGGTCATTTCCCGGGTTTTCTCGGTTTGCAAACATTTTTCACTGTCAATAAAATTAAAAAATTTGAACTCTGAAGCTGAACATTTTTCCATTTGAAGGAATGAAAAGAAACTACAAATTAAAGCACTCAAAGTGGAACTCTTGAATTTTGAACTTTCTAATTGAAGTTTAAGTTTTTGATTTCAAAAATTTTGTATTCAAATTATCAATAATTTACACGAATAAAATAGCAGGTTCTAACACTTTTCAATCACACAATTTTAAATGAAATGCAGATAAAATGCAAAATTAAAAATTTCTAACTTTTATAAATTATGGAGTTCGAAAATTCAGATTAAATTTCAAAATTATAAATCCACGTTGTAATTTTTAATGTTCAAAATTAAAGAATCAATCAACGCACTTTAACATTTTCGAAATTATATTATTTTAACAAATTTTAAGGTAGAAACAATGAAACATTGAAAAATGAATAATTAAAATTTTTTGAAATGAACAATTGGCAAATTAGAAGTGGAATTCTTCCATAAAAAACAACAGAATAAAAAAATTAAAAAGAAACTAAATTTGTTATTGTAAAAATGTCAATAGCAAAATTAAAAAAAAATGTGTTTTCAATTTTTTTCCCCACCACGTTACAGGCTTCAATAGAAACAACTACTAATCTAAAAAAACTAAAGAATAATAAACTGAAAATTTGTTTCGAACACTTTTTTTTCTCAAAATTCCGCTATGTAAATTTGTACAATAACAAATTTAGTTATTTTTATTGAATCCTACAACGCTGTGGGGAAATAAAAAATTTCATCGAAGCCTGCAACGTGGAGGGAAAATTTTTTTTCTTAAATTTTCTTATTGGAATTTTTACAATAACAAAATTAGTTGTTTTGATTGGAGCCTACAACGCTGCAGACGGACAAATTTTCTCAAAATGTCTTTTTTTTAATTTTACTATTGAAATGTTTACAATAACAAATTTTGTTGTTTTATTGATGCCTATAACGCTGTGAGGGAAAAAATTTTCGCAACATTACTTTTTTTTCATTTTGCTATTGAAATTTTTACAATAACAAATTTAGTTGTTTTTATTGAAGCTGTGAGGGAAAACAATTTTACCGAAAAATTTGTTTTCAAAATGTTTACAATAAAAAATGCATTTTTTTTTTCATTGAAGGAAAAAACGAATTATCGAGAGAAATTTCATTCCCCACAGCGTTAAAGGCAACATTAAAAATAACCAAATTTGTTATTGTAAAAATTTCGAAAGAAAAATGTTGAAAATACATTTTTCGATACCACTTTTTATTCCGCAGAGCGTTATAGGCTTCAATAAAAAAGTTGTTATTGTAAAATATTTGAAAACAAATTTCTCGATGAAATTTTTCCCCCTCACAGCTTCAATAAAAACAACTAAATTTGTTATTGTAAAAATTTCAATAAAAAAATTAAAAAAAAAAAAAAAATTTTAGGGAATTGTTCCCCTCCGCAACGTTGTAGGCTTCAATAAAAACAACTAATTTTGTTATTGTAAGAATTTCTATAGGGAAATGTTGAAAAAAACATCACGTGTGTCCTAAACTACGACCCAAGACAGATTTATGTGTAAAGATATTCGGTAAACGTAAAATTAAATTGAAATCTTACACAAAGCAAATAATACCTCACGCGCATGTAGGAGTATAAAAATGTGTTTTCTCTTATAATTATGTAATGTCGTGCAAAAGTTTCTGGACATCTATTTTCCAATAGGTTGAACAAGCGCCCTTGTTTTAATAATAATGAACTGTGGATTTTCTCTCAATTATTCCATAAAAGGTGATAAAAGTACCCATTTTATGGGCATAAATGAAAGCCAATACGTGTTAATTGTATTAGAAGTTGTTTGAAGAAACGTCAAATATCAATAAATATCAATAAAATATCAATAAATTCGGAAATAACCAATCTTTTATTGTTTTTGGGCTAATTTTGAAGATAATTTTCTGCAAGTCTGTTAGAATACTGTTCTATTAATTTGTTTTAATTCAGCTATGAAAACCTGACTTTATATCAATATTGATAAGTTCTTTAAATTAAGCTTAGGTTTTGATTGCATCAAAGGAAAAATTCTATAAATATCTTATCAAGTCATTAAAATAATTAAGAAAATTATTTTTAAAACTAGTGCAAAGAGATTAAAAAATATTAATTGCTTTTTGATTTATTAACATTTTTCGGAAACATTAAAATTTGTAATTCTTTTAATAACTTCTAATCAAATTAATATATCGCTTTCAATTGAAGAACATTAGGCGTACATATAATTTTATCAGGTTTCGTGTAGTAATTGGAAGTAAATTTAGAGTTGAATATTCTTACAACTAGAGTGCTTTTATAAAGTATTGAAAAAGATGAGTCTAGAAACTTTTGCACAGTAGTGTATTACATTCTCTTATAAACTATACAATGTAGGTATATTCTATTTCTGTAAAATTAAAATCTATCACTTGTATCCAGAAAACAATAATTTGCCACGATTTTAAGAAAAATATAATTCCTAAACAAATAATAATTGTTTGAATAATTGAACATTATTTACAAAATATTCGGAAATTCGCCCCTTAACAATTAAAAATAATACTTGTTACAAAAATTTGAAGAATACAGTTTTTAGTATGAATTTAATAGAAAACTGCTATTTTGCAGTTTTTGGGTCACTTTCCAAACACAGTAGCAATGGCTTGCAAGGAGGGTGGGAAGTCAGAATTAAAACTTACTGGGTGGAAATTATCCTTTGAACATGCGTTAAGAGGTTTTAATACCTTAATTCACAAAAGTTTATAACAAGTAGCTCTTTTTCCATTTTTTTGAAAATCAAGCTTTTCCCATTTAAAACCCCATTTTAATTTTGAAGGCTCGGAGGCACGGCACAAAAAAGAAAACAAGACAAATGTTGAGTTGATAAACTGTAAATATAAATTGAGTGTTTATTTTTAAAAATAAACTATAGTTCGACTCTTAACAACAGAATAATAATAAGATTGATTTTATAAGACGATTATGAATCTGTTCGTAATTAGATAATTCATAGATTTTTACGTTAAAAATT
>CAKNXH010001951.1:18655-51289 GCA_932178445.1 Andricus quercusramuli
AAGCCCAACTGTAATACATGTGGTGGAACAATTCAAAGAGTTGCTATCTACTGTGAATCTTGCAACGAAGCCTACCACCCGAAATGCACTGAGTTCTATGAGATTCCTCACAAGCAAAAAGTCCTTACGGTCTGCAGGCAGTGCCACTCCAGCTTTAGCTTTGCTGATGAGGCTTCCAAAGTCTCTTCTTTTATAACAAGCGATATTATTCTTGGCGAAGGGGCCCCAGCTTCTCACTCTCTAGAAACTTCTAACCGCAATGCTCTTTCGGAGGATACTCTACTCAGTTGTCACAATTCCCTGTTGAGTTCAACGAAGGAGGATACGTCACTCACGCGGCTCGCCCCAATAAGCCCAACAGAACCAATTGTCCATCAACAACCTGCTGCTACAACCCACAGTAGCCAACCTTCTGCTGATCCTGATTTTGTTTCTGGGATGATCCTAGCCAAACTTAATCTGATCTGCGAGCGCCTCGATAAAGTGGAAGCAATCGGTGCGAAAACAAGTGAAACCTTGAAACTGCAATGTGCTGATTCGGCTTCCATTTCGGCCCAGCTACAATCGATCACCGCTCAAAATGATAACCTTCTCGGCAAAATTGAGTCGGTGTGTTCCAGAATCTCCAAAGTTGAAGCTACACAAGAGCAGTTAGCTAGAGATAATTCCGCTCAGAAAGCAGCCATAGAAGATATAAAAGTTTTTCATGGAGAAAGGATTACCCGCTTGGAAGATGCGATCAGAGACAGAGAGGTGATCATTACGGGTTTTCCAATGTCTGCTCACGAAGATCTCACGAGTGTTGTTGAGAAAATTGGGGTTTTAACCGGGTCCAAACTGCTCAAGGGGGATATTGAGGATGTCTTTCGCATTCCATCTAAAGCTCAGAACCAGCCGAAACCAATAATCGCTCGGCTCTCTAATGCTAGGGCTCGCTCAGACCTGATCTCCAAAATAAGAAATAAAAAATCACTAACGGTCCACGAAATTGATTCTAACTTGGAGGGAGGGGCAGTACACGTGAACCAAAACCAACCAATGGATTGTTACTTACGCCTGAAGTCAGTCAAAGAAAAGATACGTCATGGAAAGCTCGACGGTAAGGCATGGATCTTCAGGAAATCAGTCTGGATCAGAGACGTAAAGGATGCTTCATTTAAACCAGTGAGGGTCACAGAGGGTGCGGACCTTGACTCTTTCTTGAAAACTCACCTTAGCTCACCATCGACGTCAGCTCAGTCCTGACTTGACTCCTTGAACCAGCCAACTAATGGCCACGGGCCTGATTCTTCGTCGCAACACTACTCTCAGCTTAGACTCTCAGACACCACTGGCTCTTCTCCACAACGTTCGTGCCCTAACCTAAGACATCCAGATACTACCGGTATGTTAAACACTCTATCTGGCTTAAACTTCTCGAGTTCATATTTCAGCAACTCGTGCGACTCTAGTAGCAGTAGTTTAGGGCCCCCTTTGGTACCGACGTCTTTCTCTGTTAATCCTCTTAGTTCTTCGGCCACTGTTTTTGATGTCTCACCTCCGGGCCTTAACCAAACGTCAGCTAATAATTCTAATTTACGATCATTACGTGTAGGACATATTAATGCTAGATCTCTCTTACCAAAGTTAAATTATATTATAGACCTAATTTACCTACATAATTTAGATATTATAGCTATCTCCGAGTCGTGGCTCCATAAAGAAATTCCCAGTTCAGCGGTGGCGATTAATGGCTTCAATGTGATACGAACGGACCGAAAGAGCCTTGTTGCTCGTAGAGGGGGAGGTGTGCTGATCTATATTAGAGACGACTTGCGGTTCGACTTATTAGTCGATGATTCGATGCCTCCTAGGGGGCGTTTGACAGAGGATATCCCTGTAGACATCTGCGCAATAATAATACATCTGAAAAAAATAAAAATTGGCTTCGTAGCTGTCTACAGGAGTCCTAAGTCGAATGCTGCTTGGGATGACGATTTGGAGGACGTGCTGATTCATGCGAGTGGTGCAGCGGACTATATATTATGTGCAGGAGATTTCAATATCGATGTCTCTCGCACGGACCAGCCATGTTGGAGGAAGCTTAATGATCTCATTCGCTCTTTTGCCCTAAATCAGATTATCGACGAACCTACGCGTACTACAGATAATTCCTCTTCAACAATCGATCTAATCTTGATAAGCGAAGAATTACAGCCGTCGGATTCTGGAGTCATTAAATTGTCAAAACCGTTTGATCACGATATAGTTTTCTGCATGCTAGATGTGAGGACAGTATCTAGACCGGGTATATTCCGCTTTGGGAGGGATTTCAAAAGAGTAGATATAGATATGTTTGATAGGGCGGCAAGAGCGGCGAATTGGGACAATGTACAAATGGCTGAAACGGTGGACGACAAGGTGAACTGCTTCTCTCAAACTGTCCTATCCTTGATAGACTCCTTTTGCCCACTTCGAAAATTCAGAATTGCCAGACCCAAACCTCCATGGTTCTCAGATGCGGTCAAAAAGATGTCGCGAGCCAGGGATAGAGCACGATCCAAATGGCGAAGGGATAGAACAGACCCCAATCATGCCAAATACACTTATCTCCGTAATCTCACTACGGCGGCCATGCGTCGCGAAAAGGTCGGATTTCTGTCTAGCTTCCCGGAAAGGCCCTCATCTAAGCGAATATGGGAAAGGGTTAACCAAGCGGGAGTCTGGTCTGGGCAGGGACTATGCTCGTGGGGGGACCTTCCCCTTGATCCAACGAAGATCAACAACTTCCTCCTTGATACCCTCCCTCCAGCAACGGCATCGGTCAAAATAATCCAAGATCTCCTAGAGGCAGCCGAAGAAAGTAATCGCCAACCTTTTCAATTCCACGAGGTTGACCTCGGTCAGTTGTATGCAGCGATTAAATCAATTAAATCTACGGCTACCGGCTCCGATGGTATAAATAGTTCCGCGATTCTTCTCTGTGTCCCCTCCTGCTTGCCTGCTTTACTCGAAATTGTGAACTCCTCCCTGAGGACAGGGATATTCCCTACAGCGTGGAAGGTAGGCATTGTCCGCCCTCTTCCAAAATGTGACCGACCAACTTCCTACAAGGATTTACGCCCCATTACTATTCTTCCTTATCTGTCAAAGATCCTGGAAAAAATTTGCCTTCAGCAGCTGTCGCCATACATAAGCAATAATGGGATCCTCTCAAATCACCAGTCTGGTTTCAGGAAAGGTTTCTCGGCAACTACAACCTTGCTCCATGTATCAGACGAGATTGGCCGGTCACTGGACTGTTCGGAAATCACTATTTTAGCCCTACTCGATCTAACTCGGGCGTTCGAAACCCTCGATCACCAACTTCTTCTAGCCAAACTAAAATCTGAGGGAATTTCTGGGAAAGAAATGTCTTGGTTTAGTGGCTTTCTCTCGGATAGAAGCCAGCGAGTGGAAATATCGAACACCTTAACCTCTCGATCGTCACGCATCCGACCCCTATGTAAAGGGGTCCCACAAGGTGCTGTTCTTAGTCCGCCTCTTTTCTCTGTTTACACCAACGACCTTCCAGACCCCTTGATAAAATTCCTGTCGATTTTGGAAGCGGTATCCGGAGGCAAGGTGAAAGTCACGATCCACATGTATGCGGATGACACACAGGTATATATACGCTGCAAACTGGACGATCTAGATGTCGGTACAGCAGTGTTGTCCCTGGCTTTGAAATTCATCGCGAGGTGGGCTGATGAGCGAGCTCTTGTTATTAACCCTGCTAAATCCGTTATTCTTCCTATAGGCAACTTCAAAGATGCTCGTATACCCAACTTTGAGATAGGCGGATCCGTGTTGTCCATCGTAGCTCAAGCGAAAAACTTAGGTCTTAAAATGCAATCCATTTGGAGTTTCGAGGATCATGTAACCACTAAAATCAAAGCGGCGTATCTGCGTTTAAGAAAATTGTATCCCTTCCGTCGCTCCCTTCCACTCAGGGTAAAACTGTTGCTTTGTCAGTCATTGGTACTGTCCCTCTTTGAATATGCGTATACGACATACGGCCCTTGCCTAAATGCCACTCTGAGAGAGAGGATACAGAGGGTGCAAAATGCGTGCCTCAGATTCACATATGGAATTAGAAAATACGACCATATCACACCCGCTTTGGAAGAATCTGGCTGGCTGAAAATGAAGCACAGATGGGAAGTGCAACTATGTGTCCTCTCTTTCAGGGTCCTCTCGCAAGGCGTTCCGGAATATTTATTTGATTTATTGTCATTCGTAGAAGATAAGCGAGCTAGAAAATCTCTTGCAATGAGATCCGATGGCAAGCTATATGTCCCGCGAGCGAACACATCAAAAGGGGAATCCATTTTTTCCCACGCGGCTCCACGTCTCTTAAACAGCTTAAAAAACCCGCTGGCTTCTTACTCCATCCCCACTGTAAGGAAGGAAATAACTGAACGCCTTCGCACGGTAACATGATTTGTCTCTTCATAATAAGTAATTTGATTCTTGTCTTCTTTTATCTTAAGTTCCGTATTTTAATATAAGTTCTAGAGTATTTCGCATTATGGCACCACAATCAGTTTCTATCTATTTCTGCAATGATCTCGAAAACTATATATTCAAGCCCTAGTTCTTAAGTGTCGTTTACTTATATTTTAAATTAGATTAAGAGGGTTAGGTTTGAAAGCAGCTTTAAGCTGTACCTCGCCCTTTGGGTTCTTATGTTAACTCTGTCTGCCATGTACATATCATTCTTGTTACGAACTCAATAAAGATTTATTATTATTATTATTATTATTAATAGAATTTATCTGATTTTTTGAGCTAATAAACCCGATTTCGAAAATTTGGCGCTTGACTCCTTTTGCATTTCTACCCTTCAAATTTATTTTTTTTTATTGTAGCCTTCAACGCTCTGGGGAAGAAACGAATTTTCGAGAAAATTTTTTTTTTCTCGCAACGTTATAGGCTTCATTGAAAACAACTAAATTCGTTATTGTAAAAATTTCGATAGGAAAATTTTGAAAACAAATTTTTCGATACGATCTTTTTATCCCGCACAGCGTTATAGGCTTCAATAAAGAAAAACTAAATTTGTTATAGTAAAAATTCTGGAAACAAATTTTTCGATAAAATTTTTTCCCCTCACAGCTTCAGTAGAGGCAACTAAGTTTGTTATTGTAAAAATTTCAATAGCAAAATTAAAAAAAAATGAAATTTTGAGGGAACTCTCCCAACCCCCTCGCAGCGCTGTAGGCTTCAATAACAACAAATAATTATGTTATTGTAAAAATTTCGATAAGAAAATTTTGAAGAAAAAAAAAATTTCCCACCACGTTAAAGGCTTCGAGAAAACAGCGTTGTAGGATTCAATAAAAAGAACTAAATTTCTGATTGTACAAACTTCTAAAGCAAACTTTTAAAAGAAAAAACGTTTGAAACAAATTTTCAGTTTATTATTTTTTAGTATTTTTAGTTTAGTAGTTGTTTTTATTGGAGTCTGTAACGTGGTGGGGAAAAAATTCTTGAAAATTTGCTTTCAAGATTTGCTATTGACATTTGTACAATAACAAATTTAGTTGTTTTTATTGATGCCTATATCGCTGTGGGAAAAAAGTTTTTTCTTCAAAATTTGCTTATCGAAATTTTTACAGTAACAAAAAATGTTTTTACCTAAGTATATTATGATAATAAATCTTAAAACCTCGCTGAAACACGAATTTTGCTTGAAAATTATCAAATCATTTGTGGAAAAAATTTATAGACCGACGAAAAAGTGTCGTTGACGTTTTCCCAACTATTGAAAAATAATTTTCAATTTGAAATATTTTTTAACAACTTCTAGATTTCTCAAGATTTGGATATAAAACTTTGAAGCTTTTCAAGGATGTTTTAACTATATGAAATGAAAAGAATTTAACTTCTAACTTGCGAAAATATACATTCGAAAATTTTAAAGTGCATTGATTGATTCTTCAATTTTGAACATTAAAAATTACACCGTGGATTTATAATTTTGAAATTTAATCTGAATTTTCGAACTCCATAATTTATAAAAGTTAGAAATTCTAAATTTTTCATTTTATTTGCATTTCATTTATAATTGTGTGATTGAAAAGTGTTAGAACCTTCTATTTTATACGTGTAAATTATTGATAATTTGAATACAAAATTTTTGAAATCAAAAACTTAAACTTCAATTAGAAAGTTCAAAATTCAAGGCTTCCACTTTGAGTGCTTTAATTTGTAGTTTCTTTTCATTCCTTCAAATGGAAAAATGTTCAGCTTCAGAGTTCAAGTTTTTTAATTTTATTGACAGTGAAAAATGTTTGCAAACCGAGAAAACCCGGGAAATGACCGCAAATTTTTTTCCTCCATTAAAATGGCCACCCTGTTATATGTACGTACATACTCATAACAAGGTACTTTGATGAAGTTTGATTTTTCAGCACAAACATTTCTACTTTCATTATGATATTATAAAACCAAAATGGCAAAAATACAAAGAAAATATTTTTTGGGACAAAACTTTGACAAGAATGGTTCATATCATACAGTCCTGCTTGTTCACGGTTTGGAGAGTCCCGATTCACCCTCGAGGCCACTGAGGATACCCCCGACACGGCTGGTAAAGCGGGACTGCAGTGTAGTTTTACTTTCTTGTACTTCTAATTTTTTTTTGTACTTCAATGTGCTGTTTGATGAATTTCTTGTGATTTAATGTATTTTCTGTGTCTTCTCTGCTAGGAGAAACCAATTGGATTCACAATTGGACGGTTCAATTGGAAATCTGAGTGAAAAAATGGTAAGGAAAACCAATTGGACATGCCAGTTGACAGCGTAAATTTTTGAATAAAAGTTTCTGCTTAAATGAATTATTTTTTTTTCAAGGTACAACTTCGTATAGTATCGTACAATTTTGGAATCTCTTGAATATTTATTTTATAAATATTCATATTTTATTTATTTATTTTTTATTTCATTTATTTTATTTCATTTATTTATTGAAATTTATAATTATTGAAGCGTCATAGACGTTTTCCCAAATTAAAAAAAATCATGTGGAAATTCTATCACTAATAAACAATTCAAAAGCAAGTTTAGAGAAACATTGTTGCATTAATTGAAACACGAACTTATCAAACCGATACATAAACTTACTTCAGCTCATCGATTCTGTACAGGTATTTAAACACTCTCTAAATATTCTGTGAGAGCTAAATAACTGAATAACAACCCTTTGCGAATAGATGGAAATCGAAATAGTTGGAGGAAGAAAAAGACAAGTTTTGCTTCGCGGTAGAGACGAACACCATAAAGTCCGAGGAAAAGAGTGACTCCGTTGTCGCTCTTTTTCTCCAACTTCACTCTGTTCGTCTTTACAGGTGAACGAAACTTGTCTTTTTCTTGCTCCAACTGTTTTTTGATCGCACTTTTCCTGGACATTGATAATTTTCCGACTCTTGCTCTAGGTGCCTCATATGTACTACATGAGCGAATAAGTATAGCGGAAAGACAACATCAAAAATACAGAAATTGCGAGTTTCTTGGGCTAACCATTTTGTAAAGAAAAAAAAAATAATACGTACTTCTAATAAGGTAAGCACGGCAAATTTTGTAATACTAGCTATTTTCTGTTATGGTGCAAGATACAGATTTTACAGTTGAAACTTTACTTAAAACTTTTACGGTTGAAAATTATAAAATGTTCTATATGCATATTCAATAGGGTTCACTCACATTTTTTTAAATTTTGACCCTGTATCGCCTCTAATTTTTTTTTTTTTTAATTAATAACAAAATAAATAAGTTCAGAAAAAAATATACAGTGAACTCATGTGCATTTCAAGGGCCGCGAAACGTGAAAGGAAAACGTATCGATGAGGGCGCTGTGAACATATGTGCGCATTTGCGCACCATGCGTGTCAGTATTTTTCACGTCTTGACTGAAATATTTCGCGGAATAGTGAGTTTTATAGCATGACGTCATGATCATGCTAGGACAGATGAAAGTCAAATTTCACATAAAACCAGTACCTTCTCATTAGGATGAGAATTTAAAAAAGTTTATCTGGATTTTAAATCACTACTCTTCTTCTTATTTTATTTAAAATAAGATTTTGAGAAAATCCTTTCATATGTAATTGATTTTCAAACAGTTTTTCAAGCAAAAACCCAATTTTCGAAAAAAAATTGGGTTATCTAGTTCTGTATTACTGTCATTCTTTTGATTGTAATTGGCCCAGTTTCTGCATCGTCTATGTTTTTGATAAGATTTCAAAATGCTTGGTTCTCGACCCATTTATTCGTTTTGTCAACAGTTCTTGAAGAAATACGGAATTTCTCCTACCTCATCTTTTTTTTGTTCCAGTTTCACGATCGTTCTATTGGCCAGCCTTCTTCACGAGGTAAATATGCTGTACTTTGGCGTACGTGTTTCATAGAGTCATGTTTCCTCGATTTTGTTTTTCACTGATAAAATGTGTTCTGGATGGGCTATACATCCGGCTAATGACTGGCTTTTCTTCCGGATAGGGGAAAACGAGTTGGTATATAGGCAGCGACTGAAGCAGGAGAGTTTGAGTATATTTTAAACAAAAAAATTCAAATAACAGTTCAGCTCTCTTTTCGAAATTTTTTTTTTTTGGTTGAAAATTCAACTAATTGGTTGAAAGTTGATCTACTTTGTTAACAATTTAGTTGTTTGGTTAGAGATTCATAATTTCAGTTGAAAATTCATCACTTTGATTGAAAATTTAACTATTTTGTTTCAAATTCGTTTTTTTTGGGGGGAGGGGGCGGAAAACTTAAATAATTTTCCAGAAAATTCAACTATTTAGTAGAAAATTAAGTTTTTTGTTGGAAATGTACCTATTTTGTTTCAAATTCGTTGGGGGGGGGGAATTCAATTTTTTTACAAGAAATTATAATCTGTTTTGTTTTCAATAAACTTTTTTGTTAGATATTTGATTTTTTGCTAAAACTTCGTCTTTTTGGTTTCAAAATGGTAGAAAATTCAACTACTTGGTTCAAGATTAACTTTTTTTGTTCAAAATTAATATTTTTGGCAAGAAAATTGAACAGTTTGGAAATAAAACTCTTTTTTCAAAAATGCACGTATTTTGTTGCAAATTCTCTTTCGGTAGAAATTTAATTGTCACAGTTGAAAATTAATATTTCTAGTTCAAATTTATCTTTTTTGGTTCGATCAAATTCAACTAATTGGTTAAAAGTTGAACTACTTTGTGAAAAAATGACTTTTTTGGTTGAAGATTCATAATTTTAGTTGTTATTAAATTTATTTTATTTATAAGATTCACCTATTTGCTTATTAATTCGATGATATTGTGAAAATTCGCTTTTTTGTTGTTGAAGTGATCATTTTTTATCAAAAATGCAACTGTTTGAATGCAAATTTTTCCTTTTGGATCAAAAATTCAGAAAAAAAAGGTGAACTTGTTTGTTGAAAATTCAACTTTTTTCTAAAAAATTCGTCCTTTTGGATCCACAGTTATAAAAAATAGTCTCTGGCTTCATATACAATACATCCATCTTTCGCGTAACAAAAAAAGCATGAAGACTCTAAATTTGTTTGATAATTTTGATCCCATTGATCCATTGGTATTTTTAAATCGTAAAAAATTCTTATTTTTCTTAACTTTGTTCAGACAAACAGACGGCAATGTTTTTGAATTAGAGACAGTCTCCGCTGCGTTTACATTTCCGAAATATGACCTTCTTATTGTGTCATTGTCAAGAGTGTCACATCATCGCGTCGTTTTATCAAACTTTTCCATTTTTCACGTTTATCATTTTCGCATCTTTTTTTTTTAAATTATTATATACGGTCCCAAGTAAATTTATTTATTTATATCAAGCAATTAGTTGATTTCCATTCTTGAATTATAAGGTATCTCGACTAATCGAATAATCAATTTTCTTCTAATCTTTGGTGGCCTTTTGTTGGCTAATAGAATCAGTAAAATTCCACCAGTAATTTTTTTTATATCACCATTTTGATTTAGAGATACCTCAACGTATAAGTCAAGACAACCCACTAAAGAAAGAGAGAGAAAAACGAACACCATCATACCTTACATTGAAAGTATTACAGAATAAAAAGAAAGAATTCTCAACAAACACAACATCCAAACTATATTTAAGCCACCTGCGAAAATAGGACAACTTCTAAACAACCCTAAAGATAAAAAGACACCTTTCAATAATCCGGGAGTAAATAAAAGCCCTTGTTCTTGTGGCAAAGTCGATATTGAATCAACCGGGAGGGCGGTAAGCCAACGTGCAAAGGAACATGAGAGTAAAGTTAGGCTAAAATATTTTACGCAATCAGCACTAGCTGAGCATCATAACGAGATGGGACATATCATCTTATTTGACAAAACAACAATCATAACAAAAACGTAAAATATTCTTCCAAGAAAACATAGAAAAGCTATCGAAATCATAATACAACCTGATAACATCAATAGGGGCAATGGATATAATACCAATCCGATTTGGCTCTCCGTTCTCCCGGGTTTTTTAAAAAAGACTTGATTGGCCGATCAAGTTCGACCATACCCCACCATGGGGCGCTCTGGCCAATCACAGGCATTGTAGAGAATACATATATAAGAACAACCCCATAAAATTTGTTAAATTTCTTACGAAACGTTGAAAAACTACTTCACGCTTTGCTTTTTCTCTTTTGAGTAGAATTAAAAAAAAAAATTGAATACGTTTTGGAGTGCAACATTGAATCAGAAATTTTGGTTTGATTTTTCTTTGTTCATTTCGAAATTTTTGTTCGTTTTTGAATTGCATTCAAATCCCTATGAATTTTACGCTACAGCTGCAAAATCATGATAATTCTTTCAGCGGCTTCGACGATATGGTGTTTTCAAAATTCTCACGTCCGAAAACTCAAAATCGTGTAACTATCTATGTTTTAAATAGTAAAAAAAAAACTTGGATGAGCTTATGGGAATTAGCAGAAATCAAAAGCAAAGAAGCCCTGATAACCATATTACATTGGAATTTATATCGTTTAAATCAACTTTGATTCGACTACGGGCTACAAAGAATATTATATTTTAGTTTATCTTCTTTCTATTGAATTAGTGATACACATACTGTAGAGAACCTTCATTCGAAACATCTTCATTAAACCAATGTGGAAATACCGTGTAATTCTTGCCTACATGACAATCCTTCATTTCAGTTGCGGTCATATTGAAAACTGCACCGCTTATCATATTTTTCTTCACTCTCGAATGACCTGTATCTGTCCTATATATTCCACGAAGAATCCCACTATACTCCAGTATTGCATTCGAATTGTTTTATCTGTAGGAAAAACGTATTTACGAAATTCGAATCGGCGGTTCAGATTTGTCTTAGGAATAAGCCGAACATATCCAAGTTTTGCAAGTGCATATCCAAGTACTTCATGAGAAGGTGGCCTGCCCGGAGGAGACCTGGGCCTGGCACGAAGAGCAGGCTTCTGAGGAAAAGTCCGTTCAGGTGAATGTTGTCTGGAAAAAGAAGAAGGACCAGGATTACGTTCGCCAATGGGATTTTGTTCGGATTGTAGTGAATCGTAATTTGCAAAAGCTATGATGAATTTGGTAGGGAATATCGGGCGATTTGTGCCTACTGGACAATCCCTTATTTCATCTGGAGTCAAATTATCAACTGCGCCACTTATCATATTTATTTTGATGCGCGAATGAGCTTTATCTGTCCTATATATTCCACGAAGAGTATCAATCTGATCCATTATTGCATAAACGTCATCATTGCATGTTGATAATACAATATATTCTCGGTTTTGCCCAAACGAATAGCTCATGTAACCCATTCGCATTCGAATTGCTTTATCCATAGGAAAAACGTATCTTCGAAATTCAAATTGCTGGTTCTTATTTGTGCAAGGTACAAGCCGAAGATATCCAAGTTTTTCTGTTGCATATCCAAGTGCCTGATGAGTAGAGGGCCTGGACGGCGGAGAACTGGACCTGGCACGAACAAGAGACTCCTGAGGAGTAGAAGACCGGTCAAGTGAGTGTTGTCTGACAGAAGAAGAACCAGGATTACGTTCTCTATTGGGATTCCGTTCGGAATGTAACGACTCGTAATTTGCAAAAGCTTTATTAAAACTTTGTGGGTGGATTGGGCGATTTTCACCCACTGGACAATCCTTGATACCATCTGCTGTCAAAGTATCAACTGCACCGCTTCTCATATTTATTTTTATTCTCCGATGATTTCTACCTGGATTATGTATTCCACGAAGAATCCCAGCACTCTCTAATATTGCAAAAACATCACCATTGGATTTTGATAATACAATATACTCTCGATTTGGTACGCGCACAAATACACCTTGTCCTGCTCGCAACTGAATTAATTTCTCGACAGGAAAAACGTATTTCCGGAATTCAAATTGCAGGTTCTGATTTCTGCGGGGAATGAGTCGAATATATCCTAGTTGTTCAAGTGAACATCCAAGCACTTCAATAAAAGAAGGCCTACTAGCGGGAGACCTGGACCTGGCACGAAAATGATCCTCCTCTGGGAAAGTCCGTTCGGGCGAATGTTGTTTTCCAGTGTCGGACTGTGAACTGCATTCTGCAAGAAGAAATGGGAGATATGTTTTTTGTAGAAGACGAGTGCACAATTTTTTTGACAACCTTAATGACAATAAACGATTTTCTACAATATAAAAACCTCCATAGTCTCAAATTTGATTTAAATTGATAATTCTGATTAAATAGTTTTAATCCAATAATAATTCAATTTAATTCTGTCCCTCAATTCATGCTCTATACCCGTCAGTATAACCTAACATTATTGCGCAGACGTGCGTGGTATGTAACTATACTGCGCGTCTTACAGTTCCATGGAACTCTACTGTGCTGATGTAAGTGTTGTGTAATTCTGCTGTGCATACATAATTACCCCTGACATTACTGCGCATCCATAATTGGTACAGAACTCTACTGCGCATCCGGATAAGCCATGAAACTCTACTGTGCAGGTTTAAGTGCTATTTAACTCTACTGAGCATCTACAAGTACCTCTTAACTTCACTGCGCAGCAATAGGTGCCGTGTAACTATACTGCGCATCTGTATGTCTCACACCGCACTGATTTTTTGTTTGAATCTAATAAATATTTATTATCATCCTCTACAAAATGGTAAGTTTTTTTTTTCATTTCTGTTCCTATCAACGTTAATTCAATATAAGAACACCCCCAACGTCATTACCGTATGGCGTCCCCACCTAACTTTGCACAAGGATAAACAGATTTCCTCTTTTTTTTAGACAGTCACCTGAAAAATGCTTAACGTATCAAGTTTGTAAACTTTAGATGAACATAAATTTAATTTATACACATTTTTCAAGTCAAATTAATAATATTGTCAAAACCTTAAAGTCTGTATCTCGATTTTTGTCATTTCAGACGTCATCACCGCACGTCTTTTTCTCTAGTAAAATATTGTAGCTACAGTTGAGTAATGAATACAGAAATATTGATCGTATCGTTTTATACGAGATTCTATAAAATTAAGCTTGAAATGCTAACTCTTTTTTTGTGAATCTGATATTAAAACTGAAAAGTGCTTCTTGAAAACAAAAACGTTATTCCCGTACGTGCTTTCAAAACTAGTCTCGAAGTGATAAAAATTATGAAAGCCATTCCCTTACTTGCTCAACGGTGTTTTCTTTCATATGTAGGTAACTTTCGATGATTAAAATCTGTTATTTTTTATGAATGTTGAAAAAGGTCATGTTTGTTAGCCAGCCATTTGACTGAAAATTCAAAAAGTTGAAGCATTTTCCAAATTTTCTAGACCACCTTTTTCAATATTCAAAAATTGTCTGTACATTTGTTCGTAGTATTCAGGAAGATGAACAATTTCTTTCCATGACTTTTTTTGATAAAAGATAAATTACTACAGTTATAGTACTCACGAAATTCCAAAAAACAAACGCAAATCAAAACTTTAAGCCAAGTTGCCGACGATACGCAAAAAAGTCGAGAAAAGAAAAGTGTTGGTTTTTGAAAGCCCTACCAGATTATCATAACCAATCATGTTTTTCCGTGTGTATTATATGAAATATAATAAGGCTTATAGATATATCATTATATTCACCAATAGAATTAAGGAAGACTGCCAAAACGAGAACAAAAGTATGGACCATCCTCATTTTTCCAAAGTTGGGAGAAAACTGATTAATATTTCAGTGAATAATTTAGTTAACAACTGCATCTAAGGAATATTCCATTGCATCAACATAGTACAAATATGTACATAAGTAGTCGTTATCTCACATATATGTGATATGAGGACGTTATTAGTGTCAAGATTGTCCTTCGCAGATAATGATATCATTTAACATTTTTCATTATGATCAATATAATTATGGCATTCTTATCTCAAATGGGAGGTATTGGTTTTATGTGACAATTGAGTGTCGCCGAGTTCATCCAAATTCCACGTTTTTGGACTCATTTATTGAGAAGTAATGGTTTTTACTTTGATTTCTGCCTATCGTCGTTTTCTGTCAGCAGAACAACTCTTGAGGAAATAAGCCGATTGGATTTGCCTTTGGTACACTTTTTAAGGGCGAAAGAGGAAGGATGCTTCCGTTATCGAGCCATTTTTGACCACGTGTTCTAGTTTATCGATCGAAATGCTTGTTAAAAATTAAAAATTCTATTTTCCGGCTGAACTGTGCAATACAAGATGAAATATTAGCAAAAAAGTTGTTCCTCGCCAAAAGATCTGTTATACGCGCCTAAGCGGTAAAAATATGAGGAAATCAATATAATAATATAAAAAATGAATTACCTTAACCTAACATATTGATTTCCTCTCTCAGACACTTGTTTTGCCGATAGAAATTAAGTTAAACACATTAGATATTAAGATCTAGATGTAATGCGCCAATCGCGCGAAGGAGACACTGTCCTTGCCTTGGTATGTGCACACCTGCTTTTAGTCTGTCCATGTCAAGTCAAAGACGCGCTCCACAAGCGCCGGCGGAGTAGCAGGACCGGGTGAAGGGGAGTGCCGCGAATGCAGCGCCAGAGAAACTCTGCGCACGCACCTCCCGCCACTCGATTCTGCCCTCTCTATACGGCCTCTCGTGAAACTTTCGGGGAGTACGGCTATAAAAGGCCGTGCTCGAGCGAAAATCGGCAGATCTGCTGCAGCTAGGTATTCCTGGTAGCAGCAAAGGAAACAGCCTGGTTATCCGGTTGAAAGCCTTGTGTTACTCTATAACATTTTGTACGCTGGATAAATAAAACTTATTGTAATAGGTAGTTACTTTCACTGTTTGACTACTGCACTCTCCGTTTAACGTGGCACAGCCGGCATACCGGCTGCGACCACAAGACGATCTCGCTTCACGAGCGTCTCTCTCTCCCTCCTTCTTCCTTACTCCGTCAGGCAGCCGGCATACCGGCTGTCGCAACAAGGCGATCGCCCCCCCCCCGGCCTTCTTCCTCCCCCAATCCGATGGGCGGCATACCGGCTATCACCCCGCGTCATCCAACGTCTCTAGGCATCTCCGCCCACCACCTTCAAGCAATGAGCCGGCATACCGGCTAACTCTGTTCCACGTACCTCCTTTCTGATAGCCGCCATCTCGATTTACGAATCCGTGACGTCACTATTCATTGCATTCGACGACAAATGTCAACGTAGCACGCGCCGTCTTGGAACTAGCGTAACTAAAGCTACCCACGTGCGCGCTCTCTCTCGTGCAATTCCACCTGCGCTGTAGCTGCCATCTTGGAACTAGCAGTGCTTACGTTCACACTGGCTGTACCGCCACCATATTGGCACTATGCTCGCACTCGCTTGCACTCTCTCTCTCTCTCCCTCACGTCGTATGTGACCGAATGACTCACCCTCTCCTTGCTTACCGATCTTACAAATAAGTTAACCGGAAAATATTAACGAACTCTTAGACACTCAAAAATAAGGCCTAATACATCCTGATAGGCACATTCTTTGCAAATCCTCGATTGATTCTGTCATAACTAACTTGTCATCTGCAAAGGCTAACCCACGTACCTTCACGTTGTTTAACGAAAATACGCGATATTTTAACATTTTTGACTCTAATAAAACAATAAGAAGGCCTTATTGAGAAATTGTTACATTTTTAACAAAAAAGTTCACTTTCTCTGCCATAACTGATGAATTTTTGATCGAAAAGGACAAATTTGCATTAAAACAGTTGAATTTTCGACCGAAAATGTTGACCTTAACAACATAGTTGAATTTCGACCCAAATATTTTCAACTTGTAAAAGATAATTTTTCAAGAAAAAATGGACAAGTCAAATTTTCAGATAACATAATTATTTTTAACAACAAAAAAGCGACTTTTCACAATATTGATTTAACTTACCAAAAAATATTAACTTTGATTTATATAGTTCATTTTTTAAACAAAAAAAGGAATTTTCCACCAAAAAGAATAATTTGCTTCAAAAAAGTAGAATTTTCTATGAGATACATGAATTTTCTACCAAAGTGTCGAATTTTCAAGCCAAAAGGGTTAATTTCCTACGGAAAAGTGGAATTTTTCACCCAAAAAGTTGAATTGCTTTGGAATCTCTTTAAAAACTCTAAAATATTTAAAAGTCTATGAAATAAAAAAAATAGGAATTCCTTGGAATTCTTTATAACATCTTGAAATATTTCTAGTTATGTGAAATTTTTGAAAATTCCTGGAAATTTTTTAAAGCTTTGTTACGGGGTAAGACCGAGGAGGGAAATTGGGAGATTAGGAAGCCGAGAAGAGGGTGAGACACATTAGATTAGACAAGGTTTAATAAGTAAAGACATTTATTTAACTTACAATGCGTGGCTGTCGTATCCTTGACAGAAGGATTGAAGGATAGCGTTCCACAAAGGATGATAATGGATTGAAGAATAGCGTTTCACAACGGATGATAACTGATTGAAGAATCGCGTTTCACAAAGAAATAATCGTGGTTTCCCGAATCGAGTTCACCCCCGGACACTGAGTAAGAGACTGGCGGCACGAGCGGCGAGTCCCGCCGTCGGCCACACGTTCGGGACCCGTCGTGGGTTCCCGGACGGGCTCGGCTGTGGTCCTCATCGCCCATACCGCCAAGTAAACCCCGTGTTACAGCTTTTGGAAATTCCTTGAAACTTTTATAAATACGCTATAATCTTTAAATTTTTTACAAATCTCTTCAAATTACTGGAATCAATTGAAAAT
Source organism: Andricus quercusramuli (assembly GCA_932178445.1). Classification (NCBI taxonomy): domain Eukaryota; kingdom Metazoa; phylum Arthropoda; class Insecta; order Hymenoptera; family Cynipidae; genus Andricus; species Andricus quercusramuli. The sequence goes on from CAKNXH010001951.1 coordinate 35,913, forward strand.
TCTTTGGAACTTCTTCAAATTTCCTAAAATCTTGAAGAAATTTGGAAGCCTTAGGTAGCACCTTCCAATAATTGAAGATCTATGGAATACTACGAAATCCCTCATCATCATCTTTCTCAAAGAATATTCAAATTGGATACATTTTCATAAAAATTATCCAACTCACGTCATCTGCAGAAATAGTGAGTTTTGAAAAAACAAGTATTAAGATTTAAAATAATATTTTCAAATATTTCCACAATCGTACTTGAAAAATATTCTTTAAGTAGGGATTTGCAGTATCATTTTTAAAAAATAGTATTATTTTTAAAGCACAGTTTTAAATTTTTGAAATACAGATATTATGTAGGGATGTAAATTTGTCAAATCAAAGTTTGTCAAGTAAAATGAAAAAAAAAATTAAATTCTTACATTCGGAAACCTTCGGACATTTTTCGTAAGCCCGGTTGCAGATATTACTATAGTGGCTTCCCGCGTGAAAAAAGTTTGCATGGCTCACGCATGGCAATAAACTTGGAAATATCTGGCGAAAGCATGGGTCATGGCTGAATGGTAGCATGACTAAAGCCTTGCTTGTATCCGTCTTCCATGCTTAGGACACGCTAAACACAAATTAATATTTTCAAGAACATGTAAGTTTGCCAATGACCGACACATCTCTAAATGGTAAGTCCACTACCCGGGTGCCCCAGAACGTGTACCAGGTCGTTCAAGACGTCATCTACAAAAACTTTTTGAAAATTTGAATTGTGGCAGCCGTCAAAATAACTGCCCATGGTGAGTCGACGATCAAGATGTTCCGGTGTTAGAAAATCCACTAAGACCGCAAGTGATACCGAAATCACCTGATGATGAAACAGTCTCTTTAGAAAGTACAGTTTCATAATTTTTACTTCATTGAAATAAGAGAAGATATATTGCTTCAGTATCATATTATAATATTATTTGTTCAAGATGAAAAAACCCAAGTGTCAGGCATACCAGTTCAACATTTTACCAGAAGATGTGATTCAATACGTGCTAAACTACTTGATGCGCGATCCTGTGCACCCTGATCGTCGATTCACCATTGGTAGTTATTTTGGCTATCGAAACAATTTAAATTTTGTAAAAGTTCTCGTAGATGACGTCTTGAACGACCTGGTGCACGATCCAGGGCACCCTGTTCGTCGACTCACCATTGGTAGTTATTTTGGCTGTTGACACAATTTAAATGTTTTCAATGTTCTAGTAGATGACGTCCTGAACGATCTGGTGCACGATCTGGAGCATCATGATCGTCGACTCACCTTTGATTGTTATTTTGGCTGATGCCAGAATTAAAATTTCTGCAATCTTCTCGTAGATGACGTCTTGAACGAACTGGTGCACGATACGGAGCATCCTGTTCGTCGAATAGCCATTGGTAGTTATTTTGGCTGTTGCCGCAATTTAAATTTTGAAAAAGTTCTCGTAGATGACGTCTTGAACGACTTGGTGCACGATCCGGAGCATCCTGATCGTCGACTCACCATTGGTATTTATATTGGCTGTTTCCACAATTTAAATTTGGAAAAGTTCTCGTAGATGACGTCTTGAACGACTTGGTGCACGTTCTGGTGCACCCGGGTAGTGGACTTACCATTTAGAGATGTGTCGGTTATTGGCAAACTTACATGTTCTTGAAAATATTCATTTGTTTAGCGTGTCCTAAGCATGGAAGATGGACATGAGCAAAGGCTTTAGCCATGCTACCATTCAGCCTTGACCCATGCTTTAGCCAGATATTTCCAAGTGTGTTGCCATGCGTGAGCCATGCAAACTTTTTTCACGCGGGATTTCATTTCAATAAGTATTCTTATTTAGGAATATTAGCATTTCGTATATTTCTTATAACTTTTCTTACTTGAAATACTTACTTTTGTCGAAATTTTTTACAAAACTTGTTATTGACCATTATCACTTTTTCACACTGCCGATTTTCAAACAGTAAATAAGACTTTTTCTAAACGTTAATACTAATTTTTGCTCGCTTAAGTTTATGATAGTACATACAAAAGTATCATCATCTCTCATTATAGTAGGAATCTTAATGGCAGTACCTCGATCATGCCTAAATTCTTACATTTTATTTTACTTGCAGATATAGAATGAACAAGATTTGATATCAAAAGTCTCTCTGTCAAAACTAGATAGCTCTATATTCAAATAGATGCAATACATTCTATTATAAATAATGAGAATGTAAAGCTGACATACTTTGTGGAAAATACAAAGAAAAGAGGTACTTTTATATCATTGAATAATTATTTATTCATACATTTTAGTATACATCATTTGATGAATAGATGTCTGCATTGACAGGAATGAATAAAATTATAGGATAAGGATATCCATTCACGTCAAGGAACATGCTTTTGTCACAAGAGGGTATTTCTCTGAGTATTTATAAAGGTTTTGGAAAATCCCGACAATAAGAAAATGATTTCTACCCCATTTTTGAAAAAGCCATGTCATTGAATGATTCAAAAATCACATCAATTTTTGGACTGGTTTTTTTTGCATACATATATGAACTTTTGGTTTATGTGTTCTTTTTTGTGCAATGGCCGGTACTATCCTAATCTTCCCTAATTGTAAATCGCTAGATAGGTTGATTCTGTTAATTTTGAAACATTTCACAGAATAGTTTTTATTCTTTTCTTAATACTCCTTTTCTCAACCAGGTACACCTGATGACACTACTGATTCTACACCCCAGCGGCTGCGCCCGTCTTTAAAAATATTTTTACTAGTATTCACCAACAACATTTTTGTAGTACACAAGGAAAATCGCAGCAAAACCCGTGTATAGTACAATAGACTTCAAGAGATTCCATTATCTTATATTATTATTATATAATATCATAGATTATTATTATATTACATATTTTAATCTAATTTAAACAAGTTTGGCGGAAGAGACAAGCGATGCGTCGCGGTTCACTCACTCTTGCACACTGATTCTTATGACCATACATTCCCTACCATACAGACTGGCTGAACTTTTCAGAATTTTGTTTTCTTACTACAATCTACTTCCTGCGATTCTTCTTACCTCTAGAATTCTTTCCTAATCCTTTTTGTAATCTTGATGAATAGATTACACCATATCTATTTCCTACGTAAATTCGGCCGTAGGGTTTGAAATCAGTATGGGGCTCAGTTACTGCGTACTCTAGAAAATTGTTAGCATAAAAATAGTTATTCCCTAAATTTAAACAAGCTTCCGTTCCACGAACAAAGCTTTCATCAAATTTATGATATGGGGGTATCGGGTTGATTCCGTGTTCTGCACTAAAATGTTGTTGCGTCGCCGTTTTTATATAAACGTAAGTCCCTCGATAAGACTTTTTAACCGACTGGCTCTCTGGTCTCATCCAAAGGGGTTGCGTATAATATTCTGGTCTTTGTATCATAAATCCTTTAAAATAAGGTCCGTTCTCCATTTTTACAAGAACGTTGTTTTCAGAAAAAACTGTATATCCATCTGCATCTAATTTTGTGAGAAAAAGATTGACATTTACACAATTTTGAACAATTAGGCGCCTCAGATCAAAAACGAGACAACTCCTAGGTTTTAACATAGGACTTTCCTCGCTTTTGCTCTGAGGCTCACAATTGCTAGTCAGCAACTAATGAAATACGCATTCCTCAAATACAAAACCTCTTTCCCTTAGTAGCTATTATTATTATAATGAACTATTAAACTCTTAATCCAACGGCTACCGTTTTTTTATTGACTGTTCGTATTCACATTAACTAGCAGGGTTAATACTGTACCACAGGTTTAATTAAACAATAGGGTATGCGTGGGAAAGAATACTAAGGTATAATAAAAGGTATAATAAAGTGAACTATGTTTAATGTAACTTCCAGGAAACTGAAAGTTACTTCTTTTAGTGAAGCATGTAACTGTAACGAGTTACTATAAGAAAAAGTAACTTACCCAATTCTGGTTGGTGTGGCGTATTCGCATAAGCTGCTGCAAGTGGATGCAGTACGGGCGCCGGCTGGGCACGAAGACGTTTGAAATTATTTCTGTTACTTACTGCGTTGCCCTGCGAACTCAATGCTGTGAGAAAAAATAGAAACTTGTAATTCCTACACCTCTCAAACAAAGTTTTTATTTTCAAAAAATATGCTATTCACTAAATAAACCTTGTTCAAAGGCAGATATTTCATTGACTGAAATGAATAGACCATAAAATTTATACCATCACTATTTGGCTCAATAGTGGTGCTATCAATTCTGTAGAACATACATTAGTATCAATGACATATAACAAATATAAATGCATATTTTTCTATTATTTTAAAATAATTTTTGACGATGGTCCTGGGGCCTTGAACAGTCCCAGAATGATGAAAATGATTGATTGATGTTATAAGTTTCGTAAATATCATAATTGACTGCTAGGGAATAGAACTAATGGTACCATACGTTCAGAAAAAAAAGTTAACTCAATCAGGCCAAAAATACTAACCCTTGACTTCAAAATCAGTTGTTTCCCCTGACGAACAATGATTACTTTTGCAAAAATTAACACTATTTCAACATTTTCATTATTTTGGGACAGTTTAAAATAATGTTAGCCGCTAAAAACTAAGTTTTAATTTATAAAACTAAACACATTGATTTTATTAATACTACGAATGCGTTATAACATGGTCACTTGTTAGTTCATTTTGCAATAAAATTTCACAATACTTACCAATAAAATTAAAAATAACCACCAGGGCAAGGATCAGAATATGAAAGATCCACATTATTTCAAAATGTAGGAATAAAAAAGATGAAAGCAGAATTTGTAGAACAAGGTTACCAACGAAAATATTCTGATATTTCTACTAAATAATATAGAATTATGATACTTGAGTTTCCTTCATCTTCAGCATAAGTCATAAACAAATTATTTGTACGTCATGGTGATGAAACTTTTAATCAGCATTACATCATCTATTCATTTCGCAATATCCGTGTTGTTTCACCCAAATAATTCAGGAATCGAACAAAATTAATCTAAAAATAAACAGCTTCTAATGAAACCTAACTTCTCGCATAGACTGAAATGTTAATTTAACAAACATTATAGAGACAAAACTTTAACCTATACCTAAAACTCGTCAACGGTGATACATTAGAAAAAGCCCCTTATCGTAGAAAATAATAATAAAATTTCATCTCGATTGCCAACAAGATAGTAAACAATATTAATAAATTATCATTTAGATTTCCAAAACTAAAGAAATATTTGTTAGAATATTTTTTATTTTTGTTCAAAATAGTTCATCAAATGGAGAGTAAGCTACAGTAAAATTTCTGTACGAGCATATAGTCCAGCTGTTATTCTCGTAACATGAAAATTAATTTTTTTGAGTGAAAGAAGGGATGATTTTCACAGATTCCCAATATGTATTGACGAGTATCTTCCTAAATTACTTAACCTGGTTACAAACTGAATTTCAAGAAAAATTGGTACTTATCCTGTTGTCATTATTATGTTCATTTACATGATTTTGAAGAATCCATGAGATAAGTAAAAGAAAGTATAAGTAAAAGAAGTATTTTACTAAGTTTCTAGATTTGAAAGTTGCACCAGTATCAGACCCACATTAATACTATAAGTTGGTTCTTATGTCAAATAAAATTTTCCAGAATATTAACCTTAATATTGCATGTTTTTGAGGAATGGAAGAGAAAAGGAAAATCAACAAAGCAGTTTTTCCGAACAACCGAAGCAGTAATTCAAAAAGCTATCAAACTCACGACTTCGGTAGAGATTAGGAGTTTCTTGAAAACAAGTTTTGAGATTGAAAATTACATTTGCGGATATTTTTAAGGTCAACCTAAAAATTTATTAGAAGTTTGAAAAATAATTCAAGTTATTTTAAAAGATATTCAAGATTTTTTTAAATTTTGAAGAGATTAAAAATATTTTAATACTTTGAAAGATTTCCAAACATTTATAAATTCTTTATTCTTTCCTATAGTTATTCAAAATTTTTATTTTGTATTAAGAATGATGTTTTTCTTCAAATCATTAGGCCTAAAATTTTCTTTATTCTGGACTGAAAAATCTTTCTTGGTTGCAAATCCAACAATTTTGTTGAATATTCGTCTTTCATAAGACGAATGAAACAAGACAATGAAAATACTTTTATTTCAATACCAATTATTATTAATTGCAATGATATACATTTTTAGAATTGATAGATTTTTCAGGGTAGCTGAGAATAAAATTTAATGTGAAATAAGAAACAAATATTGAAGTAATCATGAAAACTAAATGTTGTACATTGTTTTGCAATATCTGAATAAGCGGTCCCAGACCAAGATACGTAAAAGTAAATATGACATACATTTGATATAAGAGTGTTGAACATAAAGTAAAAAAGTTCATATTTTTGACAAAATTGAGTGTGAAGCACGACATACGTGATGAGAATGTGTTCGTTAAAGCCAAAGGAGCTTTAACAAAAGACAATTCACAATCACCAAATTACAGTTGCCGATGCTTTGACCTCTGATTTTAAAAGGTCTTCGAGCTGACATACTTTGTAGAAAATAAAAGGAAAAAAGCACTTTCATATTATTGAATAATGTTATTTATTTATACGTTTTCATATACATGATGAAAATATATCTACATTGACAGGAATAATTAAAATTATAGGATAGGGATACCTTGGGGATATCATAGGCATATAAAATTACTATATATAAAGGTTTCCTCAAGAATGTCCCATTAGGAGACTAATACTATGGTAACCTATATCTATATCTCTTTTTGTTTGAACAAAAATATTTATAATAACTTCGCCCACTTTACAAGTGTATCTGAGAGTCTGACAAGAAGAAGCCATATCATGATTATTTTTAAAACCACATCAACTTAGACTGGTTCTTGTTTGCAAAAATATACGAACTTTAGTTTATGTTTACTTTTTTTGTGCAGTGGTCGGTACTATCCTAATCTCAACTAATTATCAATGAATTTCTCAATCAGGAACACCTTATGAGACACGCCCCATTTTTTCACTGAATCCGCAGACAACCCCCCCCCCCCCCAAAACCGATTCTACTAATTCTGCACCCTAGCGGCTGCGCCCGTCTTTCAAAATATTTGCACTAGTATTCACCAACAATATTTTTGTTGTACACAAGGAAAATCGCAGTAAAACCCGTATATAGTACAGCAGACTTGACTTCGACCTGGCGCCGAAACGAAAAATGGCTATGCAATTTTTCAAAGTGACTGTTGAATTACTGATGCTTTTGTCAACACCCTACTTCTTGCAAAGCCACTATACCGAGACTTGAACTAGTCGCAGAGTTTATTATGTTATATTATTATTATATTACTTTATATATTATTATGTTACATATTTTCATATAATTTAAACAGGTTAGGCGACAGAGACAAGGGATCCATCGCGGTTCACTTACTCTTGCATACTGATTCTTAACCGAGAAAAAAATATTCGTAATTTGAGAGGAAAACTCCTCTTCTTCAATTCTCTCATATTGTTCTCTTCAAAGGAGAATATTCCTCTAGAAATTAGAGGATTTTCCTCTCTTTTTTAGGGAAGAGATGGCAAAAGGAAGGCTTTCCCACTTTCTTCTCCGATTGAGTATAATCCTCTAATTTATAGAGGAATTACTCTCAAATCAGGACTTGCGCATGCGGAGTTAATCGAGCATAATAACCTAACTTGTTTAGTGTCAATCTGTTTTGAGTTTGTTGGATTTTCAAGGATGCAAAGCATTATTAATATAAAAAAATTGATTAAGAGCTGATTTAGCTGGTAAAAGATTTGGATCTCAGCATGTATGTGCAGTCGTTCTATGTAAGAGAATTTTTAGATTATACATTAATATTCATTAGTGTTAAGTAATTTGAATAAATTTTCATATCATTTTCATTGGGAATGTATATGTAATTATTTGAAAAAAATTTATCCTATATAATTTATCATCTTTAGAAGTAGATGAAATACTCACTAAATGAGAGGATTACATTTAAAACGAATTAGAGGATCCTCTTAATTTGAGAATAATCCTCTTCAGGAGAAGCTTGAGAATCCTCTCAAATTAAGAGGAATAATTTTCATACCATATTGTAGAGGAAGAATTGCATCAAAATAAGAGGAATACTCTCCAATGGAGAATATTTTTTCCTCTGTGTAAGACCATACATTCCATACCATACCGACTGGCTAAACTTTCCGGAATTTCAATGGTTTAATCTCTGCTCGTTTGCGTATCTCCTTATCTCCATGTTATGTTTCTGAACTACTCTTTGTAAAGGTGATGACCAGATAACACAATATTCATTTCCTGTGTAAATGCGGCCGTAGGGTCTGAAATCAGTATGAGGCTCACTTCGTTCGTACGATTCGAAATTGTCAGCAAAATAATGTTCATTTCCTAAATTGAACGAAGCTGTCTTTGGACGAAGATAGCGATCTTCATAAGGAGCATGTGGGGGTATCGGCTGAATTCCGTCTGATCCACCATAATGTTTTTCCGTCGCCATATGTATATAAACGTAGCTCCCTTGAAAATGCTTGGGCTCTCTATCGGGATCCATCCAACAGGGTCGCAAATCCCAATGGTCTACTCTTTGGAACAAAGTTCCATCAAAATCAGGTCCGTCCACCATTGTTACAAAAATTTCGTCTTTAACGGCAACTGGATATCCATCTATACCTATTTTTGTGAGAAAAAAATGGACATTCATGAAGTTCTTGTAAACTAGTAACTCAAGCTTTACACAATTTTGAACAATCACTAGTCAGCAACTAATGAAATACGCATTCACCAAATGAAAAATCTCTTTCCCTTAGTAGCTATTATTATTATCATTATTATTATTATTATTATTACCCGTGCGGGGTTGCTGGTCCCCCATCGGGCGCCTCCCCAGGTTTGCGGATAGGGGAATGCCTCCCAGATATGGTTGGTACCGGGGAAATCAAATACCCGGGGTGGACAAAAACCAGCTAGGGGAAGGAACCCCGAATTCAAACCAATCATGAGTGAGTATGTGAAAAACGAAATACCCCAAGGGAGTAGAAATCTCCCCACTGATTCCGATCGGGTGAAAGCCCCGGTGGTCAGTGTCGGTCCCATGGATTTTGGGGGGGAACAAACATACTTGGAGAGGAGTGTTTGTGAGGAGTTAGGTGGCCCCTTGGATGTGAGGGAGGAGGTGGAAGTATTGATGAACAAGGTGGACATCGCAGAAATGGATGCCAAACTCTCAGAGACGTATGCTCTCTTTGAAGAGTTACGAGGCACCATAAAAGAAATGGTGGACTTTAGCAGCACAAAGAGGAATATGTGGCTACAATTAGGGATGGGCTGGAACGAGCGGAGCGGCTCATGAACGAACTGCGCGATAGCTTTATGATAACCGAACGGCTTCATAGGGATTTAATCGAGAACGTTGGACGAACTGCCCGAACGAGAGCCATGATCCGAAAGGAGAAGGCAAAGAAGAAGACAGACGAAAGCTGCACTCATACTGAGGAAGCCGTGGCAGCTCCCACTCCCCGCGACAGAAAGCGAGAGAGGGAGTCCACCCTGAGTCCAGTAGAGATGAGTCCTTCCAAGCCGAGAAGCAAGAAGCCGAGGACACGTAACGCTCCAGCGCCAACGACCTCGACTCCGAAAAAGGTGGAAAAAAGCGAGAGTATGCGCCAAAACGGAAGAAGAGGTAGATGAGAGCTAGAACTGAGGCGGTCCTTATCAAACCGACCGAGGGACTTAGCTACGCGACGGTCCTCAAGGACCTTAAGAAGAAGGTGAAACCTGACACCCTTGGCGTAAAAATCAAGAGGGTCAGGCAAACTAGACACGGCGAGGTTCTAGTAGAACTGGGACCTGCATCAAAGGGCGTAGCTGAGCTGTCGGCTGCCATCAAGGAGACGGTTGGGGACGGGGGTGGCGTACGTGAGCTTGTCCCACGCACCGAGTTCGAGATTCTGGACCTCGATACGACGACAGATGCAGAAGAAGTAGAGGAAGCCGTTCGGAAACATTTCGGCAAACCGGTTGGTGTCATCAGGGTCAGCCTCACGAAAAGACCCTTCAGAGGCAATCTGAAGGCTTTCGTGGAGCTGGCAGAAGATCTGGCTATCAGTCTGATACGCATTGTACACCTCAAGGTGGGGTGGGTATCCTGCCGTGTGCACAAGAAGGCGGAGGCAATAAGGTGCTACCGCTGCCTAGGCTTCGGCCACATGACAGCGAACTGCGAGGGTCCAGATAGGACCAAATCATGCTGGCGATGCGGCAAAGAGGGGCATGAAGCTGCGGTATGCGAAAGCACACCGCAGTGCTACCTCTGCGCCACAAAGGAAGATAAGCCCCGGACAGACCATCGCCCGGGGACAAGGAGTTGCTTGGCGTTCAGGCAGGCAGCCTCGCTGAGGAAACCTCTTGAACGTGCAAGCTAACATCGTAGCTGGGCAGGTCCAACAAGAAGCCCAGTTCACCGGAAGTAAACCGAGCTGGCAAAAAGAATGAAGGCCGAGGCACGGCCAAAAAAACGGCACCCCCTGAAGTAATGGAAAAGCGGTTTCCGGGGGGACATCTGCCAAGAAGGAAAGGGTGGTGGTTTCTAGTCGGTAGTTGGTAGCATCGCTATAACGATCGAATTACGATCTTTGTGTATATTTATATATATTAAGATCGTTGTAGAGATGATATCAATATCCCGACACTACCGAGAAGTGCGGACCCTTCTCGGTGTGTGGTAGCACATTATACACCTTCCCTCGTAAAATAAAAATAAAAAATTATTATTAAGAACTTTTAAACTCTCAATCCAACGGCTACCGTTTTTTTATTGACTGATCGTATTCACATTAACTAGCAGGGTCATTACTGCATCATAGGTTTAATTAAGCAATAGGCTATATATGTGGGAAAGTATACTTAGGTAGAATAAAATGTGTAATAAAGAAATGTTTATAGTAACTTTTAGGAGAGTGAAAGTTACGTCTTTCAGTAATGCATGTAACTGTAAAGAGTTACTTTAAGAAAAAGTAACTTACCCAAAGCTGGTTGGTGGGAGGTACTCGCATAAGCGGCTTCAAGTGGATGCGGCGCAGGAAGACGTTTATAGGGCTTATACTTCTTTTTATTACTAAGTGCATTGCCCTGCGAACTCAATGCTGTAAAAAATAGCAATTTTTAATTCCTACATCTCATACTGACAAAGAGAGATCGCTTGATGCCAAAAGCCGTTTCGATTAAGGATTTACAGGGTGCAAACATCAAAATCCGTTAGATATGTATTTTTTCCTTTGAACCAATGGGACTTCGATTCCGAGATATCTAAGTTTTTGCTTTTAGGCTTGAGCGCTCTACCCAGAACTGAAGAGCAAAGCACTCAAGCATCAATACTTAAGCCTCGATATCTCTCAAACAAAGGCTTTATTCTCAAAAAACATACTATTCACTCAATAAACCTTGTTCAAAAGCAGATATTTTATTGACTGAAATGAATAGACCATAAAATTTATAGCATCACTATTTGGCTCAATAATGATGCTATCACTTTTATAGTATATGCCTGGTTTATGATTTTCGATGAGGCACCTCCTCAACTTGTTCCATTTAGTGGAAAAATGAATGCATATTTTTATTTTCTCTTTAAAATAATTTTGAAAGATGGTCTTGGAGCCTTAAGCGGTCCTAGAATGATCAAAATGATCAATAATTGATGTTATAAGTTTCGTAAATATAATTATTGACTGCTAAGGAATAGAACTCATGGTAACACATGTTCAGAAAAACAATTTAACTAAATTAGACCAAAAATACTGCCCCTTAACTTCAAAATCAGTTGTTTTCCCTGGCGAACAATTATTATTTCTGCAAAAATCAACACTATTTTTTCATTTTCATAATTTCGGGACAGTTGAAAATGACGTTAGCCACTAAAAATTAAGTTTCAATGTATAACATTGACATTTTTATGTTAGTAATAATACGAATGCGCTAAAAAAATGCTTACTTCTTATTTGATTTGAAAATACAATTTCACCATACTTACCAATAAAATTGAAAATAATCACCAGGGCAAAGATCAGATTATGAAAGATCCTCATTATTTCAAAATTTTGGAATGAAAATGATGAACGCAGAATTTGTAGAACAATGTTACTAACAAATATTCTGACATTTCCTGTACATGATATGGAATTATGCCATTTGACTTTCCTCCTTCTCAGGCACAAGTAGCAAACAAATTATTTGTACATTTTGGTGACATAGAAACTTTTAATCAGCATCACATTATTAATTCATTTCGCAATATCCGTGATATTTCTCCCAAATTATTCATGAGGCGGACAAAATTAATCTAAAAACAAACAGCTTCTGATGAAATTCCACACTATACAGACAAAACTTTTACCTATACTCAAAACTCGAAAAACAAGAATTATTTACAGACTTAATCTAGCTTACCTTATATTATTCACGACTGGTATCAATATCTCATCTTATTTCTCAAATAATTCTTGACAAGAAAAAAATCTACAAAATAACAGTTTTTAATGTAATGATATATTCTCGATGAATAAGTGAAATATTGGAAATTATGAATATAAAAAAAATATGGAGTATGACATGAATTGGTAATATTTATTTTTTAAATTCTTCAAAAATTGAATATTCTTTAAGTGTTGCTTAACAAGTTACATACTTTTCTTATGTTTCAGAGATTATATTATTACTTTCAAGTCATTAAAATTCATAAACAGTGATGAATTAGGTAAAGCCTTTAGTAGTAAACAATATTAATAATTTGTCATTTATATTTCCAAAACTAAAGAAATATTTTCTTAGAATATTTTTTGGCAGCAGTTTTTAGTTTCATTTAAAATAGTTTATCAAATGAAGAAGAGTAGACAACAGTAGAATTTCTGCATATAGTCTTTATCCAGTTGTTATTCTCATAATATTAAAATTAATTTTTTTTCAGTAAAAGAATATATGATTTTTACAGATTCTCAATATGTATTGACGAGTATTTTACTAAATTACTCAATGTGGTTAAAAACAAAATTTCAGAAAAATTGGTACTTATCCTGTTGTTATTATTATGTCTTCAATCATAATGTCATACCATTATCAATCCTAACGTTTTGTATGTGGATATCTTTTCCAACTTCAAAGTATTTTAATAAGTTCTTGATTAATTATCAGGATCCCCGTTTCCAAATCCAAAAGAGAATGTGAGAAAATTTATCTGGTTTTTAATTACGAATCTTTTTCTTACTATATTGAAAATAAGATTTTGAGAAAATCCTTTCATGTGTAATTGATTTTCAAACAGATTTTAAGGAAAACCCCAATTTTCGTCAAAAATTTGGGTTATCTAGTTCTGTATTGCTGCCCTTCTTCTGATTGTACTTGGCCTAGTTTCTGCGTCGTCTATGTTTTTGAAAAGATTTCAAAATATTTGGTTCTCTTCCCATTTATTCGTTTTGTCAACAGTTTTCAAGGTAATACGCAAATTCCTTTCATATGTTGTACATGAAAAAATAATGAAAGTGTATTTAATGTATATTTCTTCTGCCTCATCTTGTTTTTTGTTCCAGTTTCACGTTCGTTCTATTGCCTAGACTTCTCCACGAGGTAAATATGCTGTACTTTGGCGTACGTGTTTCATAGAGTCATGTTTCCTCGATTTTGTTTTTCACTGATGAAATTTGTTTTTGACGGGCTATACATCCGGCTAATGACTGGCATTTCTCGCGGAGGAACTTCATTAAAAAATTGTTGTAAATTTTATTAAATTATATACTTAATTTGTGTAACAAAAAAAGGATTTTCCGAAAATATAAAAAACACTCCGAGTTCCCATTTTTGCCAGTATATAATTTTAATTATAAATTAAGCTGATAGGGGCCAGTATGGTTTAGGCCAAAGAAATATTTATTTAAATCATTGGGATATTTTTTTGCCTAAAATATTCAAGAATTTGATGTGAAAAATAGTTTCTAAACCTAAATATTATTTACGTTCTTGAACATACATTCCTTTCCATTAATTTGCGTTTCTTCAGTTCAATGAAATATTCATTCCCAGGAGTTTTACTTACTCCAGCCAAGTAAAATTCGCTTGGTGCAAGTAACCTTTTTTCCAGTGCATGATTATTGCATTGACTATGCCTTGGTGATTATTTTAAATTAAACTAAAACGTATGTTTATATTCAGATACATTCGTATGATAAAAGTATATTATTTTTAAAACATTTCCAACACTGTTGAAAATGTAACTGATTCATCTACTTCGTTGAAAATTCATCTATTTTGTTGAAACTTCAATTATTTTGTTGAAAAATCAACTATTTGATAAATTCCTTTTTTTTTGCAAAATTCTACGTTCTGCTGAAAATTCTTGATTTTGTTTTAATAGCGAAAAATAAAATTGAAAATGAAAAAAATTAATTTTCTTGAGAAACTACACAAGAGACGAAAAAATTGAAAGTTGTTCAACCAGAAAACAAATTTGTTATAAACTCTTGTTATGAAAATATATGAAAAATTGAAAAATTAACTTTTTTGAAAAAGAGCACAAGCTACAATAACAAACTTAATAAAATTTCTCGATTAAATTACATCTACGAATTTGCTTAGAACTACTTCACGCTAGCATACGTATTTTTAGTTTCAATCGTAAGAAATAACATTGAAAATAAACAAATTGAATTTATGAAAAACCTATACAAGTTGTAATAAAATTCTTATTATCAAAATTGTGTTTTTTATAGGACCTGCACATTTTTCAATTATAAAAACAAGACAATGAAAATACTTTTATTTCAATAGCAATTATTATGAATTGCAATAATATATACATTTTTAGAATTGATCGATTTTTCAGGGTAGCTGAGAATAAAATATAATGAAAAATAAGAAACAAATATTGAAGTAATCATGAAAAATAAATTTTGTACATTATTTTGCAATATCTGAATAAGCGGTCCCAGACCAAGATACGTAGAAGTAAATATGACATACATTTGATATAAGAGTGTTGAACATAAAGTAAAGAAGTTCATATTTTTGACAAAATTGAGTGTGAAGCACGACATACGTAAAGAGAATGTGTTTGTTAAAGCCAAAGGAGCTTTAACAAAAGAGAATTCACAATCACCAAATTACAGTTGCCGATGCTTTGACCTCTGATTTTAAAAGGTCTTCGAGCTGACATATTTTGTAGAAAATGAAAGGAAAAAAGCACTTTCCTATTATTAAATAATGTTATTTATATATACGTTTTAATATACACAATGAAAATATATCTATATTGACAGGAATAATTAAAATCCAC
>CAKNXH010001951.1:51389-64326 GCA_932178445.1 Andricus quercusramuli
ATTCTACACCCCAGCGGCTGCGCCCGTCTTTCAAAATATTTGCACTAGTATTCACCAAAAATATTTTTGTTGCACACAAGGAAAATCGCAGTAAAATCCGTGTATAGTACAACAGACTTGAGTTCGACCTGGTGCCGAAACGAAAAATGGCTATGCATTTTTTCAAAGTAACTGTTGAATTACTGAAGCTTTTGTCAACACCCTACTTCTTGCAAAACCAGTATACCGAGACTCGAACTCGTAGTAGAGCTTATTATGTTATATTATTATTATATTATATTATATATTATTATACTACATATTTTAATATAATTTAAACAAGTCAGGCGACAAAGACAAGCGATCCATCGCGGTTCACTTACCCTTGCATACTGATTCTTACACCGAGAAAAAAATATTCGTAATTTGAAAGGAAAACTCCTCTTCTTCAATCCTCTCATATTGTTCTCTCGAAAGGAGAATATTCCTCTAGAAATTAGAGGATTTTCCTATTTTTTTTAGGGAACAGATGGCAGAAGGAAGGCTTTCCCACTTTCCCCTCAAATACATTATTAATATAAAAAAAATTGATCAAGAGCTGATTTCGCTGGTAAAAAATTTGGATCTCAGCATGTATGTGCAGTCGTTCTATGTAAGTGAATTTTTAGATTTTGCATTTCTTTATGTATCTGCTGCACAAGTTGTATGATTTCTTCATTGCTATAATGTTCTTTCCTCTATTACCGTATAACAATACTCGCATGTATTACACTTTCATGTTTGCTGTTCTTTCTTCTTAAGAGAACAATGTATTAAGTATCAAATTTTTTTTAAAAAATGGCAAAAAGGCCGCTGCTGTTCACCAAAATTATAGAACTGGTTGGTGATTTGGCGGTTTCGTTAGAACAATTAAGAGTCCATTAATTCAAAAAGAACGTTTCGTCACCGCGAAATTCTATAATGTTTAATGCAATAAATTTGATAATGTTTAACGCAAAATAAAAATAATGTTGAGAAGGATTCAGACCTGATTCGAAATGCTATGATCTAACAATAAATATCAATGAATTGCACACTGGAAGAGGTCACACGCATCAAGTATTATGATAAGTTAATTAATTATATTAATATTCATCAGTGTTAAGTAATTTGAATAAATTTTCATATCATTTTCATTGGAAATTTTTATGTAATTATTTGAAAAAAATTTATCCTATATAATTTATCATCTTTAGAAGTAGATGAAATACTCACTAAATGAGAGGATTACATTTAAAACGAATTAGAGGATCCTCTTAATTTGAGAATAATCCTCTTCAAGAGAAGCTTGAGAATCCTCTCAAATTAAGAGGAATAATTTCCATACCATATTGTAGAGGAAAAATTGCATCAAAATAAGAGGAATACTCTCAAATGAAGAATATTTTTTTCTCTGTGTAAGACCATACATTCCATACCATACCGACTGGCTAAACTTTCCGGAATTTCAATGGTTTGATCTCTGCTCGTTTGCGTATCTCCTTAATGCATTTCCTGTGTAAATGCGGCCGTAGGGTCTGAAATCAGTATGAGGCTCACTTCGTTCGTACGATTCGAAATTGTCAGCAAAATAATGTTCATTTCCTAAATTGAACGAAGCTGTCTTTGGACGAAGATAGCGATCTTCATAAGGAGCATATGATTCTATCGGCTGAATTCCGTCTGATCCACCATAATGTTTATCCGTCGCCATTCGTATATAAACGTAACTCCCTCGAAAATGCTTGGGCTCTCTATCGGCATCCATCCAACAGGGTCGCAAATCCCAATGGTTCACTCTTTGGAACAAAGTTCCATCAAAATCAGGTCCGTCCTCCATTGTTACAAAAATTTCGTCTTTGACAGCAACTGGATATCCATTTATACCTAATTTTGTGAGAAAAAAAATGGACATTTATGAAGTTCTTGTAAACTAGTAACTCAAGCTTTATATAATATTGAACAATCACTAGTCAGCAAGTAATGAAATACGCACTGAGAAAAATGAATAGTTGGGGCTACTACCTTTTTATAAGTGAAGCATTCATTATTTCTTACAACTATTCAGTTAGTACTAGACTATTATGTGCGCGCGCAAGCGCGCGCCAACTTTTGTGTTCATGTTTCTCCTTTACTCAATTTTTGAATCACTATTTATTCCTTCAAATTCCTTGAACAATCAAATTCTTGATTTCACAACACAAAAAGATGTGAAGAATTATTTTCATTGAATCATTGAAATAATTTTTACTTAATATTTTTGTGAAAATTTGAATTATTAATAACCCTTTAAACTATTCCAGAGAGAATTAAAATATATGCACCGAAAAAACGATATTCTAATATTAAGATTGTCATATTCTTACAGGCATATTCTTAGTAATATTCTTAATGAAGTAAGCGAAATCCTTACTTTAAGAATATCTTCTAGCCAAAGGGAAAAAATATTCTTAAAATGAGAATATGAGTGGGGAAAGAAGAAACGCGCAAATGATAGTGCGCCTTGCTCTGTTGAATCAGTTGTTTCAATGTTTTGTGCGTATCAGTTTTGTGCGTATCAGTTTTGTGCGGTCAGTTTTTCGCTTTCATAATTATTAACAAGCGTGAAGAAACGCAACAAATTGTAAGGATAAATCGCGTGTGCACATCCATCTCCTTCTCTTTATAGAAAATGTTAGAGTGAGAAATGTCTGATGTCACATTGAGGTTGAATACCGGCGTACCACACCGAGACATAACCTCTCTACATTATTTATTTGTTGACATGTGACATCAAACTTTTCTCACATTGACGTTCTCTGCGAAGAGATAGAGTTAGAGATATACACATGCGATTTATCCTCAGAATTGGTTGCATTTCTTCGAGGTCGTCACTTATTATCCAATTACTGCGACAGATTTCAGATGAAAAATGGAACAAGTGAAAACGTGGCTAGAAGACCACCGACTTGGCGAGCTTGTCCAGTTATTTGAATATAAGTATCAAGAATGATTTTTTTTAAAGTTATTTTGTGGATTGACTTCTTTTGAAGTTATTTTTTTTTTTTTGTGTTTAATGTCTTTTCCAGTGGTGTAGTCCTAAAAGAAAAAGTGGCCACTATTTTATATTTTTATTTCAGAATTCATTTTGTTTGTTTAAAAATTCTATTATTTGGGAAAATGTAATTATTTTGTTGAAAATGCAACTGCGTTGTTAGAAAAGTAATCTTTTTATCAAAAATTCAACTATTTTGTTAACAAGTTATTTTTTTAGTTAAAGTTGTTCATCTCTTTGGTTGAAAAGTTAACTATATTCATGGAAATTCGTTTCATGTTTGGTTGAAAATTAACTTTTTCCAACTGATAATAAATCTATTCCCTTTTTGATTGAAAACTTATCTTTTTCAGTTAAAAATTTAACTATTTGGTTAAAATTTTATTTTTTTTTAGTTCAGAGTTCAAATTTTTGGTTGAAAATTCATGTATTTTGTTCGAAATTCGTCTTTCTTGCTAGAATTTTAATCTTCTTAGTGGAAAATGTATCTTGTTTGGTTGAAAAAGCAATTGTTTAGTTGAAATATTAACTGCTACATGCTTCGTGGAGAATTCATCTCTTTTGGTTGAAAAGTCCATTATTTGACCTAAACATGAACTGTTTTGACAAAAAAATAATTTTTTGTATTTGAAAAGTCAACTATTTGCTTTTAAATTAATGTTTGTAGATAATTTGTCTTTTTGACGTTCAAATTGAAAAAAAAATTTGGAAATTCATGTTTTTTGTTAGAAAATTAATCTTATTTGTTCAAGATAAAAGCTTTTGGTTAAAAATTCAACCATTTGGTAGAAAATTTGGTTAAAAAGTCATCTTTTTGGGTACAAATTTATTCATGTGTGTTGAAAGCTCAACTTTTTCGTTGAAACTTCTACTATCTTCTTGAAAATTCATCTTTCTTTATCAAAAATTATCTTTTATGTTAAAAATCAATTTTTTCCCATTTCAAGTCCAAGGTTTACTAAATCTTTGTTTGCTGAAAATTCAACTATTTTTCAAGGAATTGAACTATTTCGTAAAAAATCTAATTATTTTTAAAACATTCAACTATTTCGTTGAAGTCATCATTCTCGTTCAAAAATTCATCTTTCATGGTAGAAAAGTTATCCTTCTTGGTTGAAAATTCATCTTTATTGATTGAAAAGTAACTTTTTTGTTGAAAATTCAACTGTTTTTGAAATAATTCGTCTTTTTGGCTTGAAAATTGTACTATTGGGTTGAATCTTTGCCTATTTTTGAGAATACACGTATGTTTTACTGGAAAGTTCATCTATTTCATTGTTAATGAAATCGTTTGGTTTAAAATTATTAATATTTTTTCTCGAAAATACGTCTTTTTGTGTTCAAAATTCATCTCTTTGGGTAAAAAATCTTTTCTGGTTGAAAATTCAACTATTTTTTTGAAAATGCAATATATATTTCTGTTTGAAATTTTACGAATTTGAAGTGTTTGTTTAGTGTCGTATAGTTTAGTGTCATTCTATCCACGTTTTCCTCGTACAGGAGCTGATGACAATACCTATATTACTTTCAAGCATTGGCTGTAAAGATATAAGTTTTCTTTGCTATTTTTTACATCAATTTCTTGAAGCTTTTCTTGTAATTGTCACATATAAGTTGTACAGTACCTACAGTTAACAATTAACTAAAACTCTCTGATATTTACAGTGAAATAAAATAAAATTGAATAAGACTGCTACAATATATATAGATCTATAACTATATATACATTGTATATTTTCATTTGTGTGTTGTGTATAACGTAAAATTGCAATGTAATAATTTTAATAATAATTTATATTGTATTATTTACCAGAAAAATATTTTGGGTATAAAAAGTATTCAAATCTTACTATAGTCTAAGATTAACTGTACCTTATTATCTTATAGATAAGAATATATATTCTTAATGTGAGGGGGCCTCCATTGTACATTAAGAATATATTAACGCCTATTTAAGTTGCAAATTTATTTAAACTTAGTGGGAAATTCTTACAATTAGACAAGAATATATATTCTTAAGGGAAGAGGGCCTTCATCGTACATTAAGAATATATCCTTGGCGCCTATTTAAATTGCAAGTATTCTTAAACTTAGTGGGGAATTATTAAAATTAGAATATCGTTTTTTCGGTGTGTGCACAGAATTTCGAAATGAAAATTCAGATACTCATTTCACAACATCCCAAAATTAAAAAAAAATATATAATTGGAATAGAGGTATTTTAAACATTAACAAACTCTTATTATACAATGTATAGTCAATAGTCAATTATATCGCCTTGAAGTAAATGATCAGTTCATGCTACCTAATCAAAAGAAATTAAAATTAAATCATCATGTAATTTAAAATTGTTGGAAAAAATAATCAGCTAATAATTAATTAATCTGTTTATAACATAATAAACATTCAACTATCATTTTCATTCATACATTGTAATAATTTCTATACTATATTGAGAAAAAAATTCACTATCATTTCTGAAAATTTAATATATTAGTAACCTTCCATACTAATTTCAGAGAAAATAAGATCATATTCACATATAATTTTAAAAATTGAATGAAGATACTCGTTTCACAACATCAGCATCATTTCAAAAATAATGTAATTAGTAGTATTACAAATTTAAATAAACTTTTATTGTACAAATTATATGCAGTATTCAATTAAAAAACCTGGAAGTAAATGATCAATTTATGATTTTGAATTTAAAACAATTGAAATTAAATATTTATGTAATTCAATTTTGTGGTTAAAATAAATCAGCTAATAATTAATTAAACAGTTCACAACATAAAAACCCTCAAGCAATTATTTTCATCGAAATTTAATATTTATCTGACAATTTAAATTATTCATAACCTTCCAAAGTAATACCAGGAGAAATTGAAATATATGCAGATATAATTTTGAAAATTGAATTCGGATACTCACTTCACAACATCACGAACATTTAAAAAAAATTATATCATTGTAATGGAGATATAATAAAGAAAAAAAAAACATTTTTATCATAAAAATCGATCAACCATATTTTGCATTAAAACATCAAAATAACTTCTACCTTAAATTTTTCTGAAAATTTCAATTATTCATAATATTTTAAACTAATTTCATAAAAACTTAGAACACATTTACAAATAAGTTTGAAGATTATTTAGATAATTATCTCACAACATCGCAATCATTTCGAAAATTATGAAATTAGAATAAAAGTATTTTAAATATAAATAAACTTTTATTATGCAAATCATATCCAATATTCGATTAAATAAAGATTCCTTCTATACTACAATCTTACACAAGATGTTGGGGACCTTTTTTCATATCAAGGATTTGATCATTTATTCCTGAAAATTTAATTTATTCATAAAATAGAATCAGTCAATTCCATTCCTCTCCTACATCCTTCCCATACATGCTCCCATGTTTCCTCTTCCTATTCGCAAATTTTGCACTTCCTGTTATCTTTCTTCTCCCCATACATACTCGTTTCCCAATCTAAATCTTGCTACTCTGGTCCATCTTTTCTCTCCCCATCCCTCTTCGAAATACTTTTGTTCTTCTTCCTTTTTATCATCTTATACAATATATTATATTTTAATTCCTCAATCATCCCCCATCTTCCTAATAATTGTCTTTCTCTCTCCCTTTCTTCCACTTCTTCGTAGTTGACTCCAGTCACATCATCTATCTCTCTAAGAACTCCCTGCTTTCTTCTTCCAATCTCGTTAATTCCATCGCCCTCCCTCTCCTCTCTTCTACCACCATCAAAAACTTTCTCGCTAACTCCCCTCCCTTTCCCTCCCACAGCATAGTCTCAAAATTCCATGCCCTCTTTCCCGCTCTAGTACTTAATTTATCCCTTTGCGTTGCTTCTCTCACCATATATCCCGGCGCCCTCTCGTCTACCCCTAGCGTACACCTTATATACCTTTCTTGTAAAGTCTCAATTTCTACCATTTCTTCCCATCCCCATATCTCTGCTCCGTAACCTGATACCGGCCATACCAGCGTATCAAATAATCACATTCTCCTTCTCAAATTTTGTTTGAAACCTTCTTTCTCCTATTCTCCATATCTGTTTCATTACCCCTGCTGCTTTTTTTATACTTTCTCTTATGTGAGCTCTATGATCTCCATTTGCTTGCAAGTTATATCCCAAATACTTAAACTCTTTTACTTCATTTAATTTTATTCCCTTCCATCTACCCGTCCATTCCTCCTTTCTTCCTCCTCCTTTTCTAAACCTCATTATCTTTGTCTTTTCTACATTTAAATTCAACTTTTTTCCATCTAAGTATTTCTCTAATCCTGTAATTGAAGACACGGATTCAATAACCGGTCGAGCGCTTGAAACGCGTATAAGTATTGTCCAAAGGTTTCACGTAAGATCGGAAAAAAATTTTCATCAAATCACGAAATAAAAAACATAGTGATGTAAAGGGCATTAAACCGCGTATTTTTTGTTCAATTGAAATTTTTATTTAACCAACAGTTTCGGAGAAAAAAATCATTTACCGCTTTTCGTGAGTCTCGAAAAATCCGTACGATTATAAACTCAACTCGCGATATTTCCGAAACAAAAAGAGCAAATGATCTGAAAATTGGGACATAACTGCTCAACATTCAAGCGAAGCCAATAGAGTCATTAAAAATGTTCAAATGTTTGTTTGTTTAATTAAAATTAATAACTATTAGTGCTGGGTCGAATTTGTGACTTCAAATTTTCCACATGCGGGGAAGTTTTTCAAAATTGAAGTTTCGAAAAACTTCCAGCCGAGAAGTTGTAGAATAGACTATGAAATAATTTTTTCCGTTTACTCGGACCAGCTATGTTTATAACTTTGCAAGATGCGATTGTTTAAAGTGTCACGCCGAGTACACGCTCAGCGAACTCCGCGACGAGTGCTTGCAGTACGTATATTCTTTGGTGAATTTTTTGTTTTCTCTGTTTTCTTTTTACTTGTTATCGTTCTTTAATACTTATTTTAATTATTCTGAAGTTCCATTTCATCATCTTCGACAGAATAATAGTAAAAAGTTAATTTATTTTATTATAATAACGAACGCCATTTCTCAAGGGCGTATACGTATACATGTGTAATATAATTTCGAATCGAAGCCCTATGTTCTAATTTTACCATCAGCGAAATGATAAATATGGTTTTTTCTTCCTCCGCAGTTGCAAGCGGTAATATATCGTAATTATACTCTATTAAAACGTATTCAAATGTAAAAATAAGTCTATCAGTCAAAAACAATGCGTGATCAAGAACATTTTAGCACACATTTTTCTATTATTATAAATGTATTTTAGCAGATTTTGAAAATTGTTTTTGGACATCTCCTAATATGTGATTCAAAAAACTAATTTCTTCTCAGAATTATAGTACGCCATGTCACACAATACTTATAGTTAGACTATTTAGAATTAAATTTTTAGTAACAAGTTAAGTAAAAGGGCGATTTATATTATTTTATTGTTTTTGATAACTGATATTATTAAATTATTTTAGAATTATTAACTTTTCAGTATTATTTTGATAATTACTTTTGAGGTTAAACAGGTACTGAACAATATGTTTGAAAATATGTATCACAAAGCAAATGTATCTTATTATAATAAAATAAATTACCTAAATTATTTTTGAACAAAAAATTATTGTTAAAATTATCTCAAATATAACTTATATCTGTACTGGGAAATTTGTATACGATTTTATACAAAAAAGCTGTAGTTTGAATTATTTTATTACTTTGTAGAACTTTTTTTTACCATAATTCTGTCGAAGATGGTGAAATGGAACTTCAGAAACATTAAAATAAGTATTAAAGAACGATAACACATGAAAAAAAACAGAGAAAACAAAAAATTCACCAAAGAATATACGTACTGCAAGCACTCGTCGCGGAGTTCGCTGAGCGTGTACTCGGCGTGACACTTTAAACAATCGCATCTTGCAAAGTTATAAACATAGCTGGTCCGAGTAAACGGAAAAATTTATTTCATAGTCTATTCTACAACTTCTCCGCTGGAAGTTTTTCGAAACTTCAATTTTGAAAAACTTCCCCGCATGTGGAAAATTTGAAGTCACAAATTCGACCCAGCACTAATAGTTATTAATTTTAATTAAACAAACAAACGTTTGAACATTTTTAATGACTCTATTGGCTTCGCCTGAATGTTGGGCAGTTATGTTCCAATTTTCAGATCATTTGCTCTTTTTGTTTCGGAAATATCGCGAGTTGAGTTTATAATCGTACGGATTTTTCGAGACTCACGAAAAGCGGTAAATGATTTTTTTCTCCGAAACTGTTGGTTAAATAAAAATTTCAATAAGACAAAAAATACGCGGTTTAATGTCCTTTACATCACTATATTTTTTATTTCGTGATTTTATGAAAAAAATTTTCCGATCTTACTTGGAACCTTTGGACAATACTTATACGCGTTTCAAGCGCTCGACCGGTTATTGAATCCGCGTCTTCAATTAAGCCCATCATCCCTTCTTTATCCTCTACCATCAATACTATATCGTCCGCGTATGCCAGTGTATATATATTTTTGATCCCTATCCCAACTCCTTCCCATCCTTTATTTTCATTTCTTCTTCCAAGTCTGATATTAATATAATAAATAAAAGTGGGCTCAGAGGACATCCTTGCCTTACTCCTATCACCAACCAGAAACTATCTCCCACTTGCTCTCCTACTTTTACCTTGCATTTTGTCTCTCTACAAATTTCCGATACTCTCTTTGTTAATCCCTCTCGTATCCCCTTTTCCACCATAATTTTTTCTATCTCAGCACGGTCTAATGAGTCAAACGCCGCCGTTAGGTCCACAAACATTGCTATCATTGCCCCTTTCTCCCTTTTAATTCTCTTATTTACTAAATAGTGCAGAACATATATATCGTCGATCACTCCCATCCCTTTTCAAATTCCTGTCTGATTGGGTGGCTCTATCTTTTTCTCCACAACTTCTTCTTTTGACCTTTCGATAAAACAGCCACATATACTTTATATAGTGTTGGCATTAATGTCACTCCTCTCTAATCATTAACCTCCTCCAATTTGCCTGTCTTCACTATTGGTATAACTTCTCCTTCTTCCCATAACTCTGACCACCCCTCTCCTCTCCATACTCTATTGCCCATTATCCATGCCCATTCCTTTAATTCTGTCCAACCATATTTCCTTACTTCATTTGGAATATCATCTATACCAGGTGCCTTTCCATCATTCATCATCCCTAATACCTTGACTATTTCCTCCCTTGTAATGTCCTCCTCATCTGTTTCCCTACCATATTTTCCTCCTTTCCTAACTTTCCTCTCTACCCCTCCTAGTAATTCCATTAAATATTTTTCCATTCTATCATCTCAATATCCTGGTTTACTCTTTTCCTTCTTCTTCTCTCTTTATCTACAACCTTCCAAACCTCTTCATCCATCCCAGTCTCCGCTTCTTCTTCAAACCTTTTATTTTCCTCCTCCTTTTTTTGATCACACAACTCATCAGTTAAAAAAATAAGAAGCTTTAAACTATAACTTTCATTAAAATATTCACATAATTTTTACTTGATATATTTCCTTTAATTTGAAATTTCATTTCTGTACATTCAATTCATTACTAACCTTTTAAACTAATTAAAAGAAAATACGTACATATGTATAATCTTGAAAATTGAATTCAGATAGAGTTATTTCACAACGTCACAAGTATTTGAAAAGATTATATAATTGCATTAAAGGTATTTAAAAAAAATTAAACTTGCATTATAAAAGTAATAACCAATATTCAATTACATAACCTTCGTGTAAATAATCAATTTATTTTACTTAAATAAAGAAAAAAAAATTTAATTCAATTCCTTTGAAATTTGAAGTTTTTGACAAAATTAATCGACCAACAATTAATTAAACTGTTTACAACATAAAAAGCATCAAACTATTATTTCAATTGAATCATTCAAATAATTCTTACTTTATATTTTTTAAACATGAAATTTCATATCAGAAAATTTATGTTTCAATAGAATCAGTTAATAATTAATTAATCATTTCACAATGTAAAAAGCATTAAGCAATTAGTTTCATTGAAACATTCAAGTAATTTTCACATTTTACATATATGTTTTTTGTTTAAAATTGCATTTCTTTACCTTTAATTCAAGAGTAAGCTTTAAAAATAATTTGAAAAATTTTTTAAATATATATATTCATATCATTTTGAAAATTTAATTCATATACAGTCATTTCACAACGTCACAAGCGTTTGAAAAGATTATATAATTGCAATGGAGGTATTTTGAAGAAAAAGTAAACTTTTATTATAAAAATAATAACCAATATCCAATTACATAACCTTCAAGTAAATAATCAATTTCTGCTACATAATTGAAAACCAAATCAAATTCAATCTTTATTTAATTTAAAGTTTTCAACAAATTTAATTGAAAAAAATAGCTCAAACTGTTTACAACATAAAAAGAATGAAACCATTATTTTTATTAAAATATATTCAAATAATTTTTACTTTATATTTAAAAAAATGAAATTTCATTTCTGAAAATTGGAATTATTAATAACTTTTTATACTAATTTTCAAAAAAAAATTAACATATTATTCTGCTATAATTTTGAACATTAAATTCAGATACTCATTTAAGCATTAACCTTAAACGTTAACATTAACATTAGCATTAACATTAAATAATTTTTACTTTATTCATATATATATATTTTTTTTCAAATTTGAAATCTTATTTCTGACAATTTAAATTATTAATAACCTTTCAAACTAATTCCATAAAAATGTAAGTTTTAATAGAATCAGTTAATAATTAATTAATCAGTTTAAAACCTAAAAAGCATTACACAATTATTTTCATTAAAACATTTAAATAATTTTTACATTACATTTTCCTTTAAATTTTAAATTTCATTTCTATACATTCAATTCATTAGTAATATTTTAAACTAATTAAAAAATAAAAATAAAATATATGTACATATAATCTTGAAAATTGAACTCAGAGTTATTTCACAACATCACAAGTGTTTGGAAAGATTATATAATTGCAATAAAGGTGTTTTCAAGAAAAAGTAAACTTTTATTATAAAAATAATAACCAATATTCAATTACATAACCTTTAAGTAAATAAGCAATGTATGTTATATAATTGAAAAAAATTAAATTCACTCTTTATTTTATTTAAAGTTTTTAACTAAATTAATCAACCATTATTTAATTGAACTGTTTAAAACATAAAAAGAATGAAACCATTATTTTCATTGAAATATTCAAATAATTTTTACATTATATTCTCCTTTAAATTTTAAATTTCATTTCTATATATTCAATTCATTACTAACCTTTTAAACTAATTAAAAAATAAAAATAAAATATATCTACATATAATCTTGAAAATTGAATTCAGATAGAGTCATTTCACAACGTCACAAGTATTTCAAAATATTATATAATTGCAATAAAGGTATTTTAAAGAAAAAGTAAACCTTTACTACAAAAATAATAACAAATATTCAATTACATAACCTTCGTGTAAATAATCAATTGATGTTACTGATATTGAAAAAAAAATCAAATAAAAGCTTTATTTAATTTAAAATTATAAACAAAATAATCAACCGAAAATTAATTAAACTGTTGACAGCATAAAAAGCATGCAACTATTATTTCCATTGAAACATTCAAATAATTTTTACTTTATATTTTTTAAACATGAAATTTCATTTCTCAAAATTTGAATGATTAATAACTTTTTATACTAATTTTCGAAGAAATTTGAACATAGTATTTATTATATAATTTTTAAAATTGAATTGTATTATGATAAAAGGTTAAAATAAGAAGAATCATGTGCAAAGTTACGGT